>JAJJMC010007730.1:2123546-2181616 GCA_023531435.1 Papaver californicum
GAAAAATGGCAAGTTTACTCTAGATGAAGATTTATCTCTTTGCACAAACTATGTACTTTTTTATCCAAAAAAGGGTGAAGAACGACGGAAAAATGGTTTAGTTAGTATGATTTATTGGATTAAAATTCATGAAACCTTCTTCAACGAAACAGGTAAACCTCATAACAGGGATTGTCCAGCGTTGTTTTGTAGATTTCAAACTATTACAAAACAAGTTGAAGAATTTATAGCTTTAGTTTGGGTTTTCAATCGATATCGACTAAGAAGTTGTTTTAGAGTGAAAACAAATGTACTTCCAAATGGTACTTTCAGGTAGGTTCGAGAGATCAAGCTCGAACAGAACGAACCTGATTAAACAAAGAAATGACTGTTCACGTCCAGCTTCGATTACAAAGATGGAAAGGATTCGGGTAGGTCTTAAGGGAGGGAACCAAAGAAGGTTGAGAAAATATCAGTGTGATAGTGTATGAAGATGAAAATGTATTCTCTAAGAGGAATCTTTAATTCTGTAGGTTTTGTTTCTCCAGACTGACCATCTTGTCTGTTCTTGTTTCGAATAGATGAGAATCGTCAATTTATAGTTTAAAAGAGACACACTGATTTCTCATAAGTCTTGGAAGTTAGGGAGAGGTGGAGAAGTGATTATTGTGGAGATTGTAGTGGGGTGGTGCCCAAAAATTAGGGAAGACCTATCTGACCACTACTCCTCATCCTCTCAACTGCTTTGTAACCACCCACTACTTGTTACCTTCTTGTTCGTAGAGGTAGTGTCACCACCCATGATTGTCGAAGACCGCCAGACCAATACCCCAATGAGAATCTGCCCATGTTGTATTTGATATCTCGTGAAAATAGTGGAGTCATAAGCCACTATGGTTTTGATTAAGTCAAGTCAATTCAAATGACTTGCTAAGTTAGTGAGACAAGTTGTGAGACTCACTGGATTGATAATCACACTTATTATTGTCGAGTCTGGGAAGTTCAGTGGCCATTTACTTACTTGGAACTAACATGGCATATTTAGTGGCTAAGTACTAGATCAGAAGCGACTTATTGTAAGTCTGAGAGGCATTGAGGCCAAATATTGTAGAGGGATCCTTAAGCAAGGAGACCAATTATAATTCGTTTAAGACTCAATGTTGGACCAATATTGAGAAGAAAGGCGTATTTCTGAGAAAAGTAGCTAGCAAAGATAGCACTAGCCACTTAGCGTAAATAAGAATGTGTTAGTTTTTTTAATATAGAAGGCTAATGTGCTAACATCTCAGGAGTGAGACCAATATTCATAGCTTCTAGTAAATATTAATTGTACTAAGGCTAGGAATCTAGTGTCAAGGAGGTCTGAAGTTAGCACCTCAATTAGATACCATTACTAGCATTAGGGTTAATGCGCTTTTGGCTAAGTCACTAAGTATGCCATGTTAATCCAGAGACGCATTAGGCATGACCGTTACTCAGGAGCGGATTGGCCACATGCCAAGGCTAGTAGGGATGTCAAGGATGTCGATGGCGCACAGGAAGCTAGGTCGCTAAGGAGGCTGTGTCGTATAGGATGCCAAGATGTTGAGGATATAGGGACGCATAAGATTAGCCAGGAGCGCCAAGGAATCTAGGGTTCCAAGGATGGGATGCCAAGGAATCTAGTGTGCCAAGGATGTGACGCCAAGGATCTAGGGACACGGAGGAGGCCATGGCGCTGAGGCTAAGACGCGTTGAAGCCTTGTCTGTCACTTGGGGATGTGTCATCTAGGGCTAGGGACGTATATGCCTTACTAGGGGCGCATAGGCCACTAAGGACGCGTTTGAGCATGGTAAGGCCGCATTGGAGAAGCTAGATAATACGCTGGCTAAGGCTTTATTGGGATAAAATGTGCTAGCTAATACCATTTTAGGTTAGTTAGCACTTCTCAGGCGCTAGGGTTTAGCGCCAGGAAAGTTAGCGCTTCTACCGCTGGCTAACTAGTGCCAATGCGGTGCTAATCTAAATAGCCAGTGCTAACCTGGTGCTAGTATGAGAAAAGGTTAGGGTTAGCCTAGCTTAGAGATTTAATACGTCTTTTATGGCATTTTTCCTAATTGTGGCGCATCCAAGAGGAGTGGCGCATTATTTATGGCTTATATTTAAGCAAAGTGCTAAAGTAGCATATTTGTGCTCAGAAGAGCAATTTGAGAAGCATTCGTTGCGAATGAAGTGTTAAGATATAATGTATTTCAGGGTTTAAGAATTAGCTATTCCCGAGTTTAATGGATGTTGCTAGAACATCGATGCGCATTCGAGGCTAGTTCAAGGAATTCAGTCGTGGAATTTATGCGACTTAAGACTAGTTCGATATGGCATGAATATTATGAGTATTAGGGAGGTTGTAAGGCCAGTTTAGAATATCTAGAGAGAATATGTGCTCTTAATTCTCTTGCGGAATATAAGTAGAAACACGGTATTCTATATTAAGCATATGCGCATAATATACACAAACACACACATATATATATTCTTGTTGCTTAGCATAGGAAAATTTTACAATTATAGCCCTTGTCAAAAAATCACTATTTACATTAAGTCATTTGCTTAGTGAGGAACAGTAATGTTGCACAGTAAGCACTAGATGGTGACAATATTATTTCAATAATCATATATGGATATTTTAAATTTTAAGAGTAGAAGAAGATATACTTAGCTTCTGGCTTTCAGGTACTGGGATAAGTGCCCCTTAGCGTGAGTCTTGGATATGATTAGTATATGCCCACGTTCTTATCCGGAATTTCCAATTTGTGAGCCAAGGGAAGCAGCTGGGTTGAACTTCCGAGATTGAGATATGCGCCCCTTAACCCGAATTTTGGCTGGGAATGATATGCACCCTCGTTCTTGCCAGGAATCATATTTTTCCATGAGCAAAAAAGGGGATATAGTCGGAGTTTTCTTTCTTTATTTCTTTATGAAACAGGTTTGCCTCATCTCAAATAGAGGATCAAGTCAGCTGTATTGATTATTCATGTATTTCTCCAGCAAGAAATATTGTTGGCTTTGTCTCTTCCAGGCAATGTCTTTGATGCAGAGTTAAGTATTAGATTTAAACTTCCTTCTAAGCAAGTAGTTGGTTCTGGTGCTTGCTAAAATTTTGAGTATGCAGCAATTAAGTGCTAGTGATAGCATCAGCAAATTGGTAATACATGAGAGACAAGAAACCCAGAGACGATGCTTTGAGTTGTAGCTTAGCAGAAAAGTTGGAAATATTGGAAACCGGAAGAAGAAGCTGATGGCAGATCAGAACTGCAAGTGAGGTTGACGGTGGACTCAAGTGCTCTTGTCATAGAAAGGTTGATGAGGTTTTCTTGGGAAATATCGTGCGACCTGACAGGATGGTATGTTTGAGAAGATGAAAGTCCATGGGTAGACAAGGTCTCTATAAAGTTAAGTCTTCTGAATCCCATATGGAAACCCTAGTTTGCATACCATTCGCCTCTGAAGTTGTTGAAGTTTCACACGATGTCGGATTTTTGACGTTTGACCCCAACTTTTGAATCCAAGAGACCAAGCTATCATATACAAAAAGAATCACTCGATTCGGAGTTGGCTAGGTCATCCAACTATGCATAAACATATGTGATTAGTAATCTCGTGTGAATTTGCAGATCTTGTAAACTTTACTTTAAGATCCATATCTCCTAGCTCAGGTCTCCGATTGAGATTCCCTTCTGGTATGTCATAGTAGGGACAGAGATGAACACTTCTCGTGAAGGATGTTTTGACCTAATATGCCTGACAGGAGGTACTGACAGGAGCATCACGGAATAGAAGAGTGGACCGGGCTGCCAGGGAGCAGGACAGGTACCATGAGACAGGACAGGTACCAGGAGGACAAGTTGTGCGATTTTCTCCATGGTGAGCATATTACTGGATTTCTGACTGACAAATTGTAAACCAATATTCGAGAAGTTGAGAGGAGAATCCTGAATATGAGGTGATTGTGTCTTTGAAGTTCTGAGCTGGAGATGATTGGGGCTTCCGATTCCGGAGCGTGTCCAATAGTAGAATCATGTGGTTGAAGTAAGTAGAAGCAAGAAGGATGGGGTTACCTTTCTGGATATGATCAGGTAAGAGGAGGAGGCTTCTAGGGTACTGATGTAAAGAGGTTTTATCGCTAGTATCGTTGCTGATCATGCCTTCTAGTCGAAAGACGTTACTGGATTAAGCTTTCAAAAGTGAGGGGGTCATCAGTCCCCAAGTGTAACTCACTTGGATCCACTACCAAACAGAAGATAAAAAAATTTGGTGTCGTCACAGGTCCACGCTTCCAAGAATTTGAGAGGACATGGGAAATCATGAAAGTTGGAGTAGTTATTTATTGTCGTTGAAGCATTGGGGCTGGAGCAATCATCTGAATTGATGGTGAACTATCATTGTAGTTCTGGGTTATTGAGATGTAAAGCCATTCTTCATTAATCTCATTGACTCAAAGCACGACTATCATGACTTGATTAATTGGTTTATTTCTTTCAACATGTATGTGTGATGCGCCCTTGAGTGGACACTATTCATGTCGCTTCTGATAGTCCCCAGTCTGTACGAAAAGGATTGTGGATAATACTTCTATGTTGATGTTCTTGAGGCTTTGGGAGATGTCGTGGATATAGAGAATGAAGATAAGTTAAAGGATGAAGAGCTGGATGAAGCGCCCCATAATGAGGAACATTTTGAAGAATCTGATTCCACTGATATCGATGTAGAAGTAATTAGTGAAGTAACGCCAGACTCCTCTGTTGGTTTGGACCCATATCAAGTAAGTTTCTACTCTTTATTATCATGATAGAACATGTGGACTCTTCAAGATTCTTATATAAGCATAGTTAAACTCAAATTCACAAAGAATTTCATAAATCCCCGTCACTAGAAAATTTCAGAAATATAGTGCTTGGGAAATCCGTTTTGGATGATTGACCCCTCTATCCTTATTAGAAAACAATTTCCTACATCCTATGGAAGAAATACAGGTTTTGATCTTGTCTGGGGCGTCAAAACAACCGAACAGTAGAACTCAGGAATTATCCAAGAAAATCCTAACAATTTTCAGACTCGACTCCGCTAGCCGTTTTTGCCATAACTCTTAGCTCGCTTGTCCGACTGATGCGCCCTTTTAACAAGTTGTATTATACACTAATACGAAACTTTTTATATAACAAGTATGCCCATATTTATCACCAATTGTTGTCAGCTTCAGAGTTTCCGAGAGGTAGTGAAAACGGTTTCTGACGCGGTTTTTTGTAAAATATCTTGTAATAGGTTGGGCTCATGAAATACCTCAAATATCACTTTATAATGAATTTATGTGACGTTTCTGAATATATATAGTAGGTTTTGTGGTTCAAGCTCAATAATTTCATGTTTGAGATGTTTTGACCTAATATGCCTGGATCCTCTATACTTTTATGGGCAGAATGATCAAATCAGATAGATGGGCTTGTTAGAGAAGGAACAAGAGTTATCGTTGATTTTGATGTGGATATTGTACCTCCTTATACTGAAAACCATATGCGATCTCCGATTTGTGTATTTGTTGAGGATGATGCTCCTACTGACGTTGATGTGCTGAATGGTAGTGTAACAGGGGATGTGCTTGTTGAGTATCCTAATGCGGGTATTACTGTTGATTCCTCTTTAGTAGGACCCTCTCACGGTACTCACGTGATGGGGTTTCACCACTACATCGGTTTGTGTTGATTTGTAATGATCCATCTCCCTCAGGGTGAAATCTGAATCGTCCTCGAAATGGGAAAAAGTTGTATATGAAGCTGAGAATTCTGATCTAGGCATTACATGGATTTGTCATCATTTGGGAGTTGTACGGAACCGTGAAGTAGGTAGCACCTTTCTGAAGGAACTAGTACCAGAGTGAAGAGACTAGTACCGGAGTAGAAGGGACTGGTACCTGAGTGAAGGGACTCCTACCAGAGTGAAGGGGACTGGTATATGAGTGAAAGGACTCGTACCAGAATGAAATAGACTGGTACTTAAATGAAGGGACTCGTACCTGAATAAAATTGACTGGTACCTAAGTGAAGAGACTCGTACCAGAATGAAATGGACTAGTACCTGAGTGAAGGGAATCGTACCAGAGTGAAAGGGTTTCCACGTGAAAAGGAATATTTGAAAATGTGATAGCTGGCTTTGGCTTTTGTTGTTGTTGTTGTAGATTTTTGTCTAAGTCATGGAGCAGAGCTTGTCTTTTGGCTGAGGTTGAGGCTGGAGCTGGGGATGAGGCTGATGGTGAGCGTTCGATTCGTGACGCTTGCTAAGATGAGGCCTCCCTATTGACCCCTTCGTTTTGACAAGACCTCATGGATGGTTGGATGTTGAAGTGCTTACTCACCAGATGGCTGCTTTAACAGGTATCTCTACGACTTTTGGACCTTGAATCGGCATATGTAGTCCCCGGGATATTCGTCGTTCGTTCGGAATAATATTTTTCAGATCTGAACATTTTTATCCCCCATTATAGAGGAAGAATCACGAAAAATATATCCCTTGGTGAAATGATATTTCGGATGGCGGGAGAGTAAAAGGTTGGTGCTGATGAAGTGAGACTGGTCCCTCTTGACTTGAGAAAGTCTTTCCAGGTCTTCATGGGCGACAAGGTTGGATCATTGGCTCCTTGATTGTCCTCTTTGAATGCAGATCTCATCATCATCTTGAATATTGATTCTGGTACTGTTGACGTTGGTAGGATTGGAATCGTGGTTTGCTGCAACTGGTGACGGATCTATTATAGAAAAAATTATTTTGTTAGAGTTTTGAGGCGAGTGAGTACCTCTCTTGACAGGTAGCCATGTTTTTCTGTGTTCTGGCAGGAAATTTTTTCTTTGCATCAGGTCAACAATGTTGAGCGACGTTTAGGTGTTCCTAGTGTTTTCAACCGTCGTGTAATGAGAAAGTCAGAGGTGAGTAACCTCCCGACAAAGGGATCCTTTGAAATTTCAGGCGGGTAGGGAGGTTGGTGTTGATAGACCTAGGATGAGTCCTCCTTGCCATGGTTTTGTATGAGTCTCTACAAATCTTCACGGGTAACAAAATCAGGTAGTTGGTACCTCTATGGTGGGCGATTATGAATGATATGAACTTTATCATTCCCTTGAGTTTTTGACGTACCGACGTCAGTGGTTGCTGTGAGGTTGGTCCTGGTTCGCTCCGTCAGGCAATGGCGTTGTTACAGGGAGATTCGCTCCGACGGAGTCTTGAGAAAAGCAAGTACTTCCTTCTGAGTAGTGGCCATGTCCACTTGAGTCCTAGCAAGGACTTTTTATCTTTTCATCAGATCGGCTATGTTGAATGGAGTTTGAGTATTCTCAGCGTCTTCAGCGGTCTTGTCACCGAGAGGAAGCGGAGTAGTAGTATTAGTACGAGGAGGCTCAGTAGAAACAGGGTTTTCAGAATCAATACCACCAGTACTACCTGAATCGATTGTAGGAGTTGTAACCGCTCCAGACCTAAGATCCACCATCTTGAATAACTGAAAATTGGCTTTTGTAATCGAGAGGTTGATCTCCCACTGTGGACTCCAATTGTTTTAGGGTGAAAAAAAAATACTGCAAAATGGTACTTTCAGGTAGGTTCGAGAGATCAAGCTCGAACAAGACGCACCTAAACTAAAAAATGACCGTTCACGTCCTGGTTCGATTACAAAGATTGAAAGGATTCGGGTAGGTCAAGAGGAGGAAAGCAAAGAAGGTTGAGAAAATATCAGTGTGATAGTGTACGAAGAAGAATGGATTCTCTGAGAGGAATCGCAAATTATGTAGGTTTTGTTTCTCCAGACTGACTATCTTGTCTTTTCTTGTTTCTAATAGATGAGAATCATTTATTTATAGTTCAAAAGAGACATATTGATTTCTCGTAAGTCTTGGAAGTTAGGGAGAGGTGGAGAAATGATTATTATCGATATTGTAGTGGGGTGGTGCCTGAAAATTAGGGAAGACCTGTCTGACCACTATACCTCATCCTCTCAACTGCTCTGTAACCGCCTGCTATTTGTTACCTTCTTGTTCGTGGAGGTGGTGTTACCACCCACGATTTCGTAGACCGCCAGACCAACACCCCGATGAGAGTCCGCACATGTTGTATTTGATATCTCGTGGAAATAGTGGAGTCATAAGCCACTATGGTTTTGATTAAGTCAAGTCAATTCAAATAACTTTCTAAGTTAGTGAGACAAGTTGTGCGACTCACTGGATTGATAATCACACTTATTAGTGTCGAGTCTGGGAAATTCAGTGGCCATTTACTTACTTGGAACTAACATGGCATATTTAGTGGCTAAGTACTAGATCAGAAGCGACTTATTGTAAGTCTGAGAGGCATTTGAGGCCAAATATTGTAGAGGGATCCTTAAGCAAGGAGACCAATTATAATTCGTATAAGACTCAATGTTGGACCCATATTGAGAAGAAAGGCATATTTCTTAGAAAAGTAGCTAGCAAAGATAGCACTAGCCACTTAGCGTAATTAAGAATGTGTAAGTTTTTTTAATATAAAAGGTTAATATGCTAACATCTCAGGAGTGAGACCAACATTCATAGCTTCTAGTAAATATCAATTGTACTAAGGCTAGGAATCTAGTGTCAAGGAGGTCTGAAGTTAACACCTCAATTAGATACCATTGCTAGCATTAGGGTTAATGCGCTTGTGGCTAGGTCGTGTAGGATGCCAAGATGCTGAGGATATAGGGACGCATATGATTAGCCAGGAACGCCAAGTATGTGGAGACGTCAAGGATGCAAGGGCGCTAAGGATGCGATGCCAAGGAAGCTAGGGCGCCAGGGATGCAACGCCAAGGAGCTAGGGACGCGGACGAGGTCATGGCACTAAGGCTAAGATATATTAAAGCCTTGTACATCACTTGGAGACGTGTCAGCTAGGGATAGGGACGTATAGGCCTTGCTGGGGAAGTTCAGTGGCCATGTACTTATTTTGAAGTAACATGGCATATTGAATGGCTAACTATTAGCTCAGAAGCGACTTATTGTAAGTCTGAGAGGCATTTGAGGCCAAATATTATAGAGGGATCCTTAAGAAAGGAGACATATTAGAATTAGTATAACACTCAATGATAGACCCATATTGAGAATAAAGACGTATTTCTGAAGAAAGTAGCTAGCAAAGCTAACACTAGTCACTTAGCGCAAATAAGAATGTGTTAGTTCTTTTAATATAAAAGGCTAATGTGCTAACATCTCAGGAGTGAGACCAATATTCATGGATTATGGTAGATATAAATTGTACTAAGGCTGGAAAGCTAGTTTCAAGGAGGTTTGAAGTTAGCATCTCAATTAGATAGTATTGTTAGCATTAGGTTCAATGCGCTTGAGGCTAGGTCGTGTAGGATGACAAGATGTTGAGGATATAGGGACGCATAGGATTATCCAGGACCACCAAGGATGTGGAGACTCCAAGGATGCAAGGGCGCTAAAGATGTGATGCCAAGGAATCTAGGGCGCCATGGATGCAACGCCAAGGAGATAGGGACGCGGACGAGGTCATGGAGCTAAAGCTAAGATGTGTTGGAGCCTTTTCCGTCACTTGGGGACGTGTCAGCTTGGTCTAGGGACGTATAGGCCTTTCTGGGGATACATAGGCCACTAAGGAAGCGTTTGAGCTTGGTAAGGACACATTGGAGATGGTCTGGTACTCGTGGACGCATCAAGCTATAGCTAACCAAGAGAGTTAGTGTTTTTGTCGTTAGAATTAGGGTTATCACTTTTAGTGCTAGGGTTGAGGTGCCAAGTTGGTGATGCGCTGGCTAAGGCCTTATTAGGCTAAAATGTGCCAGCTAAGACCATTTTAGGTTAGTTAGCACTTCTCAGGCGCTAGGGTTTAGCGCCAGGAAAGTTAGCGCTTTTAGCGCTATTGTGGCTAACTGGTGCCAATGTGGTGCTAAGCCAAATAGACGGTGCTAACTTGGGCTAATATAAGAAAAGGCTAGTGTTAGCCTAGCACAGAGATTCAATGCGTCTTTTATGGCATTGATTCTTAGTTGTAGCGCATAGAAGAGCAGTGGATTACTATTTATGGCTAATATTTAAGCAAAGTGCTAAAGTATCATATTTTTGCTCAAAAGAACAATTTGAGGAGAATTCGTTGCGAATGAAGCGTTAATCTATAATGTATTTCAGGGTTTGAGCGTTAGCTATTCCTGAGTTTAATGGATGTTGCTAGAACATCGATGCGCATTCGAGGCTAGTTCAAGGAATTCAGCCGTGGAATTTATGCGAGTTGAGACTAGTTAGATATGGCATGAATATTATGAGTATTAGAGAGGCTGTAAGGCCATTTTAGAATATCTAGAGAGAATATGTTGAAGAATCTGCATGAGTCGGATTTTTTAAGGTGCTTTTAATATTCGCTTGTGGAATATAAGAAACACAGTATTCTATATTAAGCATATGCGTATAAATATGTATATATATATATATATTCTTGTTGCTTAGCAGAGGGTAATTTTATAATTATATCCCTCATCAAAAACTCACCATTTATTGGGGTGAAACCAATACTGAGGTTGTAGTGCGAACTCGAAAAGAATGGAGAAGATGGAAATGAAATAATTTCGAATACGAAGCTCATTACGACATCCTTCCTAAGTTTCTCATAACACGTATGATATGTTAAAAAAAATTGTTTAATGATCATTAATAGGATGTAATAATATTTAAGGGGATGTAATGTGGGTTAGTTATGTAATGAGTAATTTTATGAATGAAAGAAAATGATATCTTACATAACAGTTCTAAGTTTGGCTGACAATAGAAAGTTCACTTTTCAGCCGGACCAAAAAAATATTTTATCTTTGCTTAACAGACGAATGTTCGACTGAAAATCAAAAAACCACTTTTCAGCCGAGCCTAATAATCATCCAAGAAATTTTCAAAATTGTAAGGTTTGGCTGATTAGTAAATGAATTATCAGTCGAACTTTTGTGTGTGCGTTTCATTTTGGCATTTGAAGTTGGTTCGGTTGAAGGAAACGACATTATTCATAACAATTCATTATGATTGAAGAAAACAACATTACTAGTCATAAAAATGCATTACAATTGAAGAAAACGACATTACAATGAAAGAAAAAACCTAACGTAGATCATAACATACACTTGAATAGTCTATATTAAAAGTAGTTTTCTTTTAAGGCTTAATCGTATTCATGATGCCTGAATTTTTGGCCATACAAACACTTATATTCGTCAAGAGCAAGATCATAATATAGTTGAGATACATTTACTTGTGCCCCATTGTCGAGTTCAGGATAATACGACTTCATGTCGTATAAATTCGTTCTAAAAAAAATCACATCGATCATAGAGCATTTCAAATCTTTCATTGATGAGTTTGTAAGGTTCGGCTAATAGTGAAATTGAATTATCATCCGAACCCAAAACCTTCAAGAAATAGAGTAAAATGGTTTAAGGTTCCGCTGATACGAAAAATGCATTATCAGCCGAACCTGAAAAATACCATGGATAATTCCATATTGTTGTCAAGTTTGGTTGATTCGAAAATTGCACTATCAGCTGAACCTGGCAAAACTTTAATTTTTTAGAAAATTGTCAGATTCGGCTGAATATCCCAATTAAATAACAGTCGAACCTTGTGTGTGTGTATTCACTTTGTTGGGCAATTGTACGACAACAAGAAACAAATAAAAAATGACAAAATATTTCATTCATAGGGCGAGTTTTGAATTGTCCACAAAACCAAACAAGACAAAATATTATATTTCACTTCATGACATTTAATTTTACCACATCTTCACTTACCTTTTTTTCATCATCGTCACTTTCCTCTTCCTCATCATTCGTCAATAAATATATTTTTTGGCTCTCGAATGACATATGCATTACTTTGCAAAGGTCCATTTCCGTCGTGTAGTTTACACACCAATCCAAGTTAGGCCAAAAGGCATAACTACACAATGAAGGTAATGGGCAGCGGGTTATAGTTTGAGACCGATATAATGACATCTTTGAACATGTCCAATGACAAGTCTTATATCCTTTATATTCTTAGTGCAAGGTAGTGTTGGCGGCATGAATGAATAACTCATACCAAATGAGAGCAAATGTACCACGCAATGAAAAGTATCCGCTATTAAGAACCCACAAACCGGCGTTTGCATCCAATGTTCCCCAGCTTGTGAGGAAGATATCTCCATGTAAATATCGTTCGTATTTAACAAAATCTTTTAGCAACCTTTAGTCTCCTCTTGGACCTCCTCTTATCATTGTCTTGTAGAAGTCACGGTTTTAGCGTAGTGTTTGTAACAACCTATGGTTATATACTCGCTTAGGTCCCCATTGAACTCCGACTTGTTCGCTTCAACAAAAGGTCCTAGTTGCTTTGCAGTGACATGAAAATTAAAATCCCCATCCCCTTCGACTTCGTACATGGTTATTATATGTTCATGAATGACTTCGGGTAGGTCATCTAATTAGTTATCATAAATCAGACTGGTTGGTCGGCAAAGGTTACTGAACTTATCTTTTTTAGGACCTTTCATCTTACCCACTATATGCACGGTATTTTTATCCTTTTGCTTGATTTTTTCCAATTTTTGGGAAGGATTCGTCTCACATTTGAGATTGACATCTTTTTGGGGGGACGGACACGAAGGAACATTTTCCTTGACTTCTTGGTTACTTGGTTCGCCTTTGTTCTTACTCGTCAGCATATGTTTCCTTAAAAGATTCGCTTTTCCTTCTTTTTCGCCTTTTATATCTCCTTCTTTTCCTCGCCGTACATTGCATCGTGGTACTCAACGCCGGATGGATCATGTTGTGTTGCAATCGCCTTGACGGCTTGTGTAGTCATTTTCTGTTAAGTTTGTTACTTGGCATACCTTTTGGTATCCGTTTTTCCGGTGCCAAGATATTCTCCTCAGTGTAAAGATAAAGGATTGGCCTCAAGTTATGTATTAGGATTTGTGTTGAGCTTGGATACTCCTTGGTACATCTCAGCTAATTTTTTCCCATGAATTATCTCCTAAATCTCTTCATCATCGGGCTCTTCGGTTGGGAGGAGGTCAAAACTTAATTGTTTCCAAAAAGGATCAATATCCTCAAAAGGTATGATATCATTCTCATACCCAAATATATAGTGGAGACACTGAATTCCCATAGTTTCCTTCATTTCACAAACACGTACATCTTCAACCATCAATTTCCCAATGCACAAATGGGAGACCATGTATGTTAATCCTTGGAGACAAGAATTATCCTTATAATCTTTGTGTTTGAACATAAGGGTATGTTTGAATATCGTTTTGATTCTTATGACATCTGTTTTGAAATAGTCATCCATTGTGTGAAACACCTAGACAAACGTATCAACACAACCAAAAAGGTTTTCTTCAATCGATGATGAGCCGACTCTAACATACTTGTATCTTGGTTGTCGAAGTGTTTGTATTGATTTATATACTCATGGTTCCCTAATGCGAAATAATCATTTTAATATTTTTTTCATACACATCCCTGGTGATTGACCATGTCAAAGCATCCCATTAGTTGGATAAATAAGCACACAACCTTTCATTCGCTTCATATTATTTCTTGAGAATTTCATTTTTATTTTCTTTTTCTTGCTCCGGTAGGTTAGAGATCTTCTGTAGGTCTTTCAACTTAAGCGGTTGAATTTTCAGTTGACAATTTTTCTTAACATTGTTCCATATATGAAATGTACGAAGAAATTTTTAGGAGTCCAAAAATACTTTCCTAATAACGTACATCAATGCTTGATCTTGGTCGGTTACGATCACCTTAGGAAGAGCATCCTCCTGAAAGATTAACTTACATTATTCTAACCCCCAAATGTAACTTTATCTCTTCTCTTCTTTCAACAAGCAAAACACCATGGTGATTGGTGCCTTGGTCGACGTATGCCCGACTATCTTCATCAATGGCATATCATATTTTTTATTCTTTTAGGTGCAATCCATTATAAGAACTCTTGTGGAAATATAAATCCAATTGGACGCATTCCAATGGGCAATGAAAAGGTGTGTCACTTGCCTGAACTCATCCAGTTTCTTTTGAACCGTGTAGTTGTTGTTCTCCGCCAACCACATCACTTGTTGCATCACCAACCTACCTTGCAAATCATTTTTTTTTCAAAATATTTCTCGCGTTGTAGATAGTTCGTATAGTGGACTTGTTATTCTTGTCATCCGCCTTCAGTTTTCCAAGGATCTTAATTGGTGTCATACGTGCTCGTGATATTTTATCTACTTTAACGTATTATTTTGGTTTTAGAATTGAGACTTTGGCATGCCCATGAAGATCATGTGGACGTGGTTGGTTATGACGATAATCCATTATCTTATTCATACTCCAATGTTATTCATGTTTGTTGTAGTTGAAAACGATCTTGAAGGGGCAATTTGTTTTCTTCGTTTTACTCTTATTCTTTCTCTTGGTTTTAGTCTTATACACAAACCCATTTTAACCTTACCCGCGCTTATCCCACTTCACTCATAAACCATTTCAAACCGGTCAAATCGGATTTGTTGTCCGCAAACTAGCACGCAAGTTATTTTGATTATATGTTTCTCAGCCCAATCCCTTGGTTCCGGTTTAGTATTCCATGTCTACATGGATACAAGATCAAGTATAAATTTATTAAAGGCTTCACTTAAACTTACAAAATAAAGTCAAACATCAATTGGTTACCTACCAAGTCACTTTAAAAGTGATCTTTATTATCTTCGTGAATATTGTAGTTTGCTGGAGGTTGATCGTCCATTGGTACAGGTTCAGAAATAACGATCTACAAGAGTATCGCGAGGTTAGATGACCATAAATATAAATTAATTATGGGTTCGGATGATTCGGTATTCGCAATTCCAAATCCGAACCTTAAATTTTCAGAAGTTTAGATGATTCGATTTTCATATTATCAGCCGAACCTTGGACCATGTTTTTACCATAAATCTAACCATAATGTTCGGCTGGAATAATACTTAACCTCGCAATTAACTGGTGGCATGCATAATAATGTTCACAATATTCGGCTGGTTAGATGGCACCAAATTTTAGCCGAACTTTTAGCTTGTTCTTGGCGCAAAAATTGCACATTATGTAGTTCGGATGATATTCGGTGCATATCGCATTAGCCGAACTGTTCTTCTGAAGGTGGTTCATCTAACATTATATCATCCGAACTTATAACTGGTGCGCCGAATATTTTGAAAAAAAATCTATTTTTTGATGAATTCAACCTACAAAAACGACGTAAAACCTCATACACATGTATACCTGAGTGTTATTAGCATAGGGTTCCTCATCCATGTATTCATCTTCGGGATTTGGCTCATAAAATTCATCATTTTGAGCTTGAGGTTGAGTTTGTGTTTGAGTTTGGAAAAAATCATTCTCATAATCCAAGTAATCAGCCATATCTGGATCTCCATTGTAGTTGATGTATATTTTCTAAGCTTTACAAGATGAAGATTCGACTTCCTCATGTGCATCATACATTTCAATCAAAAACCAAGTTTTTCTTTATTTCTTCTTCTACTTCTTTTGAAAAAAAACGTTTCCCAAAAAAAAAATCCCTAATTCTAACTTTAGTAACCAATTTATATTAACTACTAATGATTATTATTAACAAGAGATGATTAATTTTGATACTAATTACTATTTACTAACTACTAATGATTAACATTAACACTAATAACATAAGGGAAATTTGGCCATATTTAAAATTTGGTGGATAATGGGCTTAAGTTGTTACTACTTAACGACCTTATTTTGTCTTTATTTGATATGCCTAATAAAAAAGGGGTATGCCCAAAAACAAGGTTCTTTTTTGAGGGGACCATCCCTTAAACTAGGATCATCATGAACTATAAATAAAAGCCCCTTATCCATATATTTTAGTTAATGGTCAAAATGCCATTTGCATATTATTTTATTTTTTTCAAAATTTTATTTTTATTTTTTATTTGTCTTGTGTTATTTTTTATTTTTGAAGTTTTTTATTGGGTTTGGTTCGACTAGGTTTTTTACTTTTCTAGTTGAACCACAATCTATTCTTTACATACGACGAACAGACTAAAGTTCGGCTAGAAAAAAAACTCCAGCCGAAGGTCAATATGTTGTTCACATGTCAGCCGAACATATAGAGGTTCTGTTAGGAAAAAAACTCATCCACACCTTAATAAGATCTTCATATTGAAATTCGACTAGGAAAAAAAAACCTTGGTTCGGCTAGAAAAAAAAATCGACTTAGCCGAACAGATTGAGGTTCGATTAGGAACAAAAATCCAACTGAACCTTAACATGATCTTCATATTGAAGTTCGACTAGAAAAAAAATAACGAAGTTGGACTCGGCTAGGATAAAAAGTCAACTTAGCCAAGCAGATTAAAAAAAAATAAAATAAATAAATAAAAATAATATATATATAAAAAAATAATAACCTAATTTAAATAAATAAAAGATAATTTAATTATTTATTAATATTAAAATATTATGGACTAATCAGTTAATGGTCTCCAAAAAAAATTTTTATGGTCCCAAAAAATCGTTCCCATTAGGTTATTAAGTGAATTCTCAATTCTATAGGACATCTAATATTTTGCTGAATCGGATGAGCCATCAAGTTTGAGTTGACCGAGTAGCAAACTATATACGTTTCTGAGACGGCGCGGTATTTGGTAAAGAACGAAAGATGTAGGTAACGAATAGTCCTCTGAAATAGCGAAATGAATAAAATCTTGGTAGAATCGTGGAGTGGGAAGGCATTATGGTTTGAGGGAGTCATGCGTGCACAGCTTTTTATTTATCTCTGCCATATGCTTCCCACGTATAATAATGAAATTCGTTTATTCAAGTTCTAACCCTGGATTTCTTATTATTTATTCAACTACTTTATTATACACTACCATCTGCAGTTTTTTCTTTTTAACCATCTTCAGTTGTTGATACGACTGATCTTGCATTTGGACTTTGGTATTTTGTAGACTGTAGTCGGTAGTATCTGTCATTATTTTATTGAATATATAAGCTGCACCCAAATTTCTCAGGGGAACCCAATCACTTTTAACTTAATCCACAAAATTTGAGATGTCATCACGAAAAACGAGGTTAACTTCAAACACAAAATCAAGGGGAAATAAGGCAACAAAAAAATAACAGCTGTACACCCTTTTTGAGGGCGTGTCTTCCTGGTCAAAACCAAGGTATGAAAAAGAAGGATTTGGATACGGGTCAGTGGCTATTAGGAGTATCTCCAATGATATTTTGCTATTTTGCTATGTATCCTAGATGGTGATAAATTAAAAATAAATTTTATTATGATGACCTATATTATATGGACACGTCTAGAAAGATAATTTTATCGTATTGGATATACGAACGGACACAATACAGCTACGATATTTATTTGATACACGATGGACACCCTATATCTTATGTTCTGTAAAAATTGATATTGGATATTTTACGGACACTAATTAGATATTTTCGGATACGTTATAAATGATTTATTTTGGTTAGAAAAATCAAAATAAACTAATTGTGACGATAATTTATTCCTCTTCTAGTCAAATTCAAGTTTTTTTCATAAAAAACTTGATCATTATTTTATTATTATTAGTTTTATTTAATTAATAGTCAAGTATTTTAAAAATAAGAATAATCATTTTGTTGAGCAGATTGATGTAAAATTTCATTTTAATAATGTGTGAAATATATATAACATGTCTCTGTAATTCACTTTTTTGAATTTAACATGTCTCCGTAGTCGTGCCATCTCGTGCCTCGTGTCTATGTTCGTGCAACATTGATAATAACCCACATAAAATTTAAATATATTTATGTTTTAAAAACAATCTCCGGTGAAGTTTAGAAATATACTCAATTATCCTCTTTTTTATAAAGAGAATTCACAAAAAAAAAAAAATGGATTTAGATGACCGTCTCTAAAAATATATATGTACGTTCTCATCCAAATTTAAATTGTCAAATTAGAAAGATTTTTAACTATTTAATGACCACTGGAGATAAATTTTTTGAGGGAATCTCTAAAATCCTAAGTGTATGAGGTTATTTAGTTACCCAAGCTTCAATGGAAATGTTCTAAAAAAAATCATCTGAAAGAGTTTGCCAAAACAGTTGTGACGAACTTGATAACGTTAAAAGCAGTTATTATTATTCATTTAAGCGCGTGAAATAGAGACGCAATAACAGCAAATACAAATGCTTATAGCGTTGTTATGACGTAAAAACATTCCTAAATAATGATAGTTCTCGTTGTTTAACACGGCTACATGGAAAAGCATCATAATCCCGATATGTATGACTGTAATTAGGGTTACATATGATACGAAACTGAACAAAATTGGAACAAAAAAAAATAAAAATAATAATAAATAGATTTTTACCTTTTTAAAATCGTATCAAACTATTTCATAAACTATTTAGCACAAAACCATTGATTTTTAAGAAACCTTTAACAATAAAATAAGAAAGAAAGAAAAATAATTCTGCCTTTTTTTTTTTGAGGATCCAGCTATTCAATATTTTATAAAAAAATGGTTTTAATAATTACTAAGTAGTTCATTAATTGTAACAGTGTGATCATTTTCGGTAATTCCGTAACTTTTTATAATTGTACTTGTGCCCATGTTATACACCGAGTATATTTAGCTTCTTATAACCCGTACGATGTACTGGGTTCGTTGAGAATTTTTGATTTTGTGTGGCGGGACGACGCTCCGCAATGTCGTGATGCCTTATATAATATTTTGGTATATTTATAATATTTTTTATTTTTTTTGGCAGATTTTTTTCTAGATATGTATAATATTTTTTATACATATTTATGGTATATGTATGATATTTTTTTCCTCATTTTTTTTGTAAAGCTTCTTATAACCCGTACGACGTACTGGGTTAGTTGAAAATTTTTGATTTTGTGTGGCGGAACGTCGCCCCACCCCGCCGTGATGCCTTATATATAATATTTTAGTATATTATAATATTTTTTATTTTTTTTGGTAGATTTTTTTTTCTAGATATGTATAATATTTTTTATACATATTTATGGCATATGTATGATCTTTTTTTCCTCATTTTTTTGTAGTTTTCGCGGGTAAGGTGTGTGATCGCTACTGTTTTAGTATTTGTGTGTTTGAGCAATATTACGCAATATGGGTGGATGGGTATTGTTCGCTTTTAACTAAATAGGGAGTTTTGGCCACCGTTCAACGTATGGGCGTGATTGAGTTAGTCATTTAAACGAGGAGATTGAACTCTTAGACCTTCAAAGATTATCTCAACCATTACTCCTTGGACCAAATGACGCACATGTAAAGAGAAGATAGAGCATGCTCAGTCACGTAGCTAGGTATATTTTTCTATTTATTTTTTTGAAGCATGACTTTTATTAAACTACTTAAAAGGCGATTACATGAGGATATATGATACCCAAAGATTCATCAATTACAATTAGAATGATATGCCATGAATCTAAAGTAGCAAAACAGTGGAAGAGAGCGTGAGCATCGGTCTTCGGATCAGAGTTGCATCGGGGGGAGATGTTGGAGTCGAAGGCCGGAAGGCCTTCGTTCAATGCTTTCCACAAGAAAAGATGTACTTTTGATGGACACGATAGAGTCCATAAGAGCTCAGTTGATGGTATGGGTGTCTGATGCGCTTGATTCTTTATCCTAGTCAGGAAAATACATCCATATGCTGAGGTGTACTGCCCAAACGATAACTGCTTATCTGCTATCTTTTTTTCTTGATCCATCAGGTGGTGATTACCAGAGAAGACATAGGTTACTACTACTAATGGTGTTACTAAAAACATACTAGAGACTGAAATAAAGGAGCAATAGGAAATACAGACTCAGAACTAGATTACACTAATGCAATTAAAAGGGGAAAACCAAACGATGGTAGGGGGGTGAGTTGACCGACATAATCTACTGCAACTAATCTTTGTTCCTATATATATATGCTCACAAAAAACTGTGGTTACTTTTAGGTTATTACTGTTGTTGTTGTATGCTTGATGGTTGGTGTGACTGAGCTTCAAGATCAATTTCATTGATAGCTTGTTATAAAACTTCTTTTCCATTGCCCAAGAACAACATTTGCTCCTAGTGGATCCTCAACTCCATGAAAGTCTTCAAAATTAAACATTTGGAGCTAGCAGATGCATACCATGTCATGGACTACTTTGGTAAAAACTACTTCCTATAGATCCTCCAACTGATCCCAATTCTCAACAATTCCAACGAAAGCTCTTTCATGCTCTTTGAATACAATACGATATAATATACGATCTAAAGAAAAACCTTAGCAAGTACAAATGATAACCAAATGCCATATATATACATACCTGAACTATTCAAAGCTAACAAAAAAATAAACAAGGCAATGATATGAAAACAAAATAGAAGGAAACCACCCACAAAATCTCACTAACGAAGTTGGGATGAAACGAGACTCTCTGGTGGTTTGTTTGATAAAATTGCCTTTCAACTTTCAAATACCAGTTCAAAGAGAAAAGCAAGACCCGGGTTAATAGGGAGATTCCACTGTCCCAAGAATGGCAATGGTGAAAACAAGAATCAGATGCAACTGGCAAAAGATTTAAAACTTCACAGAACGAGAAAATAGGTGATGGTAAGTATTAAAGATTAATTGAATATGAGATGTTTAGAGGTTTAATGAATTAAGATAATTTTGGTTTTGTCTGTGAGATATGCTAATTAACTGGGTTTGTAGGGCAAGATAAAAGAAGAAGGTTAGAAAGTCTCGCAAACTCGGAAAAAATCTTTCAATTTTTAGGTTCAGTTGAAGGGTCAACATCACAATATGAAATTTCATATACAAAAAACCCTCTTAAGAACCTGATTTCTACCCCTTCGACAAGGTGATTGTATAAAGAATTAAACAGTAAAAATACATGAGAATAGGCAAAGATCGACATCAGCATCAAGGAGTGGTTAAGAGGATAAATCAAAAATCAGCCAGAATAATTTCCGCACAACCACAACGCAGTAACAATTAGATAATAAGAAAACCCATCGATGAAGAGATAACACACATAGATCTAGGACTAAAAATGTTAGTCTATGAACATCAGGTCGGCAAACCTCCGGACTAGCTGAAGGTTACAGAAGAGATCATGAAGAAAAAGATATATATAGAGAAAGAACAAAAGATAATCTCGCTCGATTTAAGCCCTAAGAGCAACTGCAGCGGTTGGACCAGACCATCGATCAAATACCAAATTTGTTTGGTCGTGTAAAAAAAAAACGCAACGACAACAGGAGTAAATTTGATAATACGCTGTTGTAAATAAGCGTTAATTATCAAACGCTGTACTAAAGTAACGTATAATACACAGACGTTTTACTATATAAACGTTTAATTTTTGACGTTCATTTAGGTAAGCGTTTTGTATAAACGTTGCTGTATTGAAGCGTGAAATACTCAAACGTCACTTTACTGTAGCGCTTATCTAAACGTTACCATAGTGAAGCGTCAAAACCAGAACGCTAATCCAAAACAGCATTTAAAATACAAACGTTACCATAAGGCAACGTTTGGAAAGCTTGTGTGGGTGTAGTGGAGCGTCAATTATGGAACGTTGTTGTAGCCGAGCGTTGCAAATCTAAAAGCTGATGTAGGCCAGCGTTAAGATTATAAAACGTCAACGAGGACAAGCGTTGCGAAATATAAACGTTGCCGTAGACTAGCGTGATAAATCTTTACGTTAGTATGAGGGAGCGTTACAAATAGTCAAGCAGGTCAATCAGGGTCAAACACGGTGAAAAAGACGAATTGTTTATGTGTCAATAGTTTAGATAGTGTTTTGTACACGTGTGAAGCATCCAACAAATTATAAAAACACTTTGTACACGTGTGAAGCATCCAAGAAACTATAAAAACATAAAGATTACCTTCTTCTCCATCAAAACCGCAAACAAAAAAACAAGAAAAAACAAGAACACCAGCCGCCGGAATTTTTTTCCTTTCTCTTTCATTTTCTCCTGTTCACCTGTGGTTCATTCACTCACTCGCCGATAAGCAGCCGTCGTGAACACGTTAGATTAGCCGGACGTTTAGGAGTGCAAAGAGACAGTATTTTTTTTTTTTTTTTTGCTATTTTAGTTTGATTTTAATGATTATTAGATTTAGTAAATATACTTTTAGTTTTAGGGTTTATATTAAATTTAGTATACATGGTAATAATATGATTTATTGATAGTTTTAGGGTATTAAAAAATTAATTTAAAAAATTTGGATTTGATTTAGTTTGATATTTTCATTGTAATTTGTGTAGAAAAATTAAATTTACAATTTAAAATGTTATTGTTATATATATTTTTGTAAACTATATTATTGTTAATTGCATCATTGTTGCTCTTAGGGGTGTTGAGTTAGTTAATTTATTATTTTATAGTGTTTATAATTCCACTTAATAATTTATGATATTTAAAATGTAATTGTGCATGTAAAAATAATATATGATTTAGTAAATGGAAAAGTTATTTATAGTTGTTATTAATTTGTTTCATTTTAAATTTATTAAGGTGTATGTGGGAGTTAATTTTTGAATGATGATTAGGTGTATTTTGGTTGATTTTAGAAGGTTTTTAAAAATTTATTTTTAATATTCAATTGTTAAAATTGAAACTATATTTAGGGTTATGGTTAGATGTTGTTAACGTGAAAATAATGTCAACAGTGAGTACATTTTGAACGTCAAAATAAATTTTTTTTTTTTGTTGTTAACTGTTTGTTATGGTTAGATGTTGAGGAAATCCGCATCGCGATTGATCGGTGGGAAAAAAAGATGCAAGAAAGGAAAATCAACCAACGATACACAAGGAGGTTGTGTTGGTGAAGAAACGGATGTTACAGCGTTGGAAACTTATAGTATGGTGGAAGATGTTAGGGGGCACGTTAGCAACGATATGACTATTAGGGCAGACCCAAAGACAAAGTACATCCATCGGGGGTCTCTTAAATCGGTTATGCTGGCATATAAAAGTATATCGGAATTCTGCTCTAGGGCGAAATTTATTATCGAAATGGCTGGATGGGACAGATTTTTGGCAATGGATGCTGGTGACTCGTCACACGCCATGATTGATTACATGGTGGAGCGTTTCTGGGACACGACGAACACTTTTCACTTCCCATTCGGTGAAATGGGGTTTACACCATTAGACTGGGTGATGTTGACCGGTCTCAGTATTGGAATTGGAGGGCAAATTCCATACGATGAGGATAAGTACACCTTTGAATATGTCCAGCAGAATATTTTTATAGAGCTGAAAGACAAAAACTATTGTGTAACTAACAATATTTCAATTCAGTGGATCTGTGATGCACCAACGGTGGCATTTTTAGGGTCATACTTTACAGAGGATTATTTGAAAGGGGCGCAACATGATGCTACCAAAGCTGAGAGAGTTGCAAAAGCGTTTTGGATGTATGTTCTGGGACAATTTTTTTTCTCAAACGCAAGAAACTATGTGGATGCCGGATGGTTAGCGGCTTTTGAGGATCCAAAACTAATTGGAACTTACGACTGGGGTGGTGCTTGTTTTTCAAAACTATATTCCGCCCTTGGCGCATCCGGTAGGGGGCAGAAGTCACTAACCGGACCCTGCCAAATATTAGAGGTAAATTTTAGAAAATATTTTATTTGCTTTTTAAAAAAACGTTTGGTGGTAACTTAAATATTTTATTTTTTTTAAAACAAATTGTAGTTTTGGGGTTACGAATATCTCGGCATACGTCGACCACACAATCCACCACCTGCGACAGTTACTACTTGGCCTACATGTTCTAGGTGGAAGAGTACACGAAAAAAGAGTAATGATATTGTGCGTTCACGTTGTCTTCTAAATGCAATGACTGCCGACGATGTGACATGGCACCCTTGGCGGACCGCAATCCCACTAATACAAAATGACGTAATCACGACAGCGGTGGTTCTCTCAAATAGGCGCGTTGTATTTACTTGGAATGGCATTGTGAGTAGTTAATTTATTTTCATAGCATATTTTATTTATTTCATTTTTTATTGTAATAGTTATTACTGGAATCTTACTTTTAACAGCATAACGTATACCTCGGTGATCGGTTATGGCACCAAAACAATGATGGCTACCGCATTCCGAAGAACCCCCCAGTTCGAGTTAGTGACATCTCTGATGAAGATGCTACCCAACTTAAGGAAACCTCTGAAGTCGATGTAACTGAGTACCTACAAGGAGAGGTTACGTATCAGGGGTATTTGGACTATTGGCGCCATGTTACTAACTCGAACAAGTTTTGCAAACTCGTAGACTGGGATGTGGAAACATACGACAGTTTGGGTGGCTTAGTTAAAGAAACCATCAACCAACCTGCTGAACATGTGCCCATCCCGCCTATAGATAATTGGTCATACGTAAGTACATTTGTAATATATTCGTTATTTAGTTTCTGAATTTACGGGTTGACAGGCTAAATGTGACCTTTTGTCTATAACAGGGTGAATGTTATGCTTTTGCGCAACAGAGTGCTGACTTTACCCAAGAGTTCAAAAACTTTCATTTGACACAATCGAGGGAAAGGATGGAAGATTTGCGGGAATATAAGAATGAAATCACCAATTTGAAGTTACAACTTTCGCATGGTCGTTTACATAATCCACCACTAGGTTTTGGAAGTTTTTCTTCAACTCTACCATCGCAAATGTGGAATACCGGGGGGCATGTTCCTTCTTCATCGATGCCTCCGTTTATGCCCCCTCGCACCTCTCGTGGGGAGGGGGACGGTAGTTGATAATCATCCTTATTTATTGCATGCAAATCTAACCTTACTTTTCTCTTTATCTATGACATTTTATAAACAACTTTATTGTTTTTAGTAAATCCAACCTGACATTTTTCTCTATCTATCCACAATATTAATGACTCCTCAATTAATGTTAATACTGCCGTGTCAACATACAACCAATTTTGAAAATTAAAATAAAATAATTGATTTTTATATTTGTTACCATTTTCTTACCGTTGAACAAATCCACCATTCTCACTCCCCATCTACCTATAAATACCAGACATATTGTATCATTCATTCTCATTCCAAATCCACCATTCAAACATTTCATAAGAAATTTGTCATCGTCGGTTTTCATTTAATGACGGGTTACGAAAATTTTAGCCTGAATACAGAAATTTTACACTAGAGGAAGATTTATCAATATGTCGAAACATTGTATTGCATTATCCAGCTAGGGGCCATGAACGTCGGATGAATGGTGTAATGAGCATGCAATGGTTAGAAGATACTCATGCTAACTTTTGTAATGAAACCGGAAATCCCAACAACAGGAATAGAGCCGGCCTGTTTTGTCGATATGTTGAAATCACAAAGGAAGTACATGAATTTTCATCTTTAACTGCCAAGGTGAATGAATGTCGTCTTAGGAATGAAACTGACGATGTAGTTGTTTCTAGATCACTAGAGGAATGGATAAGATTGAAACGTTTTGAATTCAGGTACAAACCTCATTTCGAGATTTTAAGGGTTTTGGAAGAATTTAATCCCTTTGTGTTGATTATTCTCCCAAGAAGTGAACCACGTCATCCACGACGTCTTACAAACCAAGCCTTAAGGTTTCACAATAAGTTTACTTAATTGTTTTTAGTAAACTTCTAGTGATTTTTAATATTTCTTTTACTTTGGTTTAATGTATGAATTTAATAATTCAACAAAATGATGTTACCAAAAAAGTTAAATTGGAATTGTCAGCTTTATCTTATTCTCTCATAGCATTCATGTTCGAGTTAATTTCCTGCATGTATTGTCTACTCAAGAGTACAGAGCACTACTTATTTCTCGATAACATCACAACAATGGATTGGTCAGCTTTTTGTGGTAGCGTCTTGTCATAACTTTTTTGAGGCTTTTATTACTGGCTTGTTGTTAGGTGTCGATAAAAACTTATTTGAATTACCATGTTATAAATAACATTCTCTCCATTAAAACCACACCCAAAACTAGAATCATCCTCAAATAAAAATACGAAAAGCGTCAACCATAACTACAAACCTCCTCTACCATAACTACATACCTCATCAACCATTGGAAGGAAATCAGAATAACAATATGTATCATGGTTTGTCCTCTTCCTCTTCTTATATTCCTCACAATCATTTACTCATATCTTCTACATCCGATGATGATAGTACTAACTCGACGTCCTCATCAGACGAAAATTCATTTGCAGTTATCCAAAATGAACAAGCAGTTAATTTGGGATTGTTCGCTTCTAATATAGACTGGCCAAATACTCGAATCGAAATTGACCAGCAGCGGGAGGAGGGAGCAAGGAAACTATGGACAGATTACTTTTCAAGATACCCTACTTTTGGTCATATTATTTTCCGGAGAAGATTCAGAATGCGCAGAGAATTGTTCAATCGTATCTTGCGGGATGTGGTGGGACGTAACCCTTATTTTGTTCAGAAAAGGGATGCTGCCGGCAGACTCGGATTAACACCACATGTTAAGATTACTGCAGCAATTAGAATGTTAGCTTACGGTTGTGCGGCAGATGCAGTAGATGAGTATTTAAGGATTGGGGAATCTACTGTATTGCAAGCAACTCGTAAGTTTTGCCTCACGATTGTGCAGCTATATGGGGATCAGTATTTGCGTAGCCCTACACCTACAGATGTTCAACTATTGCTTAATCAGAACCAGGCAAGGGGATTTCCAGGAATGCTAGGAAGTATAGATTGTATGCATTGGAAATGGGATAGATACCCAACGGCCGAATCGGGTGCATACACCGCATACAAAGGCGATGAAAGTATCATCTTGGAGGCTGTGGTTTCACAAGATCTATGGTTTTGGCATGCCTTTTTTGGTATGCCCGGTTCAAACAACGATATAAATGTTCTTAACCGGTCTCCTGTTTTCAAAAACATTATAAAAGGTAAGGCACCCCCGGTACACTATGTGGTGAACGGTAACCATTACGATATGGGGTATTATCTTGGCGATGGGATATACCCAGAGATAGCAACCATAATCATGTCGATCAAGCATCCAGATACACTTAAGAAGCGAAAATTTTCAGCAATGCAAGAGGGTGCTCGAAAAGATGTGGAAAGAGCCTTTGGTGTACTACAAAACCAATTTAGCATCGTTAAACAACCGGCTAGAATGTGGAATCCGGACGCACTTGCATATATCATGAAAACAATAATAATTCTCCATAATATGATTGTGGAGGATGAACGTCTACCGGGTGTTTGGCCACATGATTATGATCAAGGGCGCTACGCTGCACCAGTAACTATATCACGGCAACAAACTGAAGCACTTTCAAGGATGACAACTCACCAACGACGACAAGCAGTCCATAGCAAACAAACGCACCTTCGATTACGAAATGACTTGATCGAACATTTGTGGTCGCATTTTGGTGATGTTTGAAAAACCAATTTAAAAAAAATTGGTTTTAATTCATATCTTTTACTGTTTTTAATTGATTTCAGCCGATGCTTACGTGTAGACAACAAATATGAAAGTAATGGTTTTCATTATTTAGAAGGAAAATAATATTTGTTGTTTACTGTTTTAGGTAATACAAAATTCTTTTCTTTTTCGTAAAATCTCTGCTTTCCTAAGCATAACCCACTCTTTTGTTACGTCATCCAATTTGGAGACGTCCGTCATCATTATTCGATACTCCTCTTTCATTAGGCGATGCTCTTCTTTTGATGCTAACTCGGCATGTCTTTGATCAATCTTCCTTTTTGCATTTTCTGCATAGCTGTTGTTGAAGTTTTTTTGGTTATTGATTATTATTTCCAAGGCTTCTGTTTGGGCACTGGATTTTCCTCGTCCATTATGCATTAGTTGTTTAGCCTGTTTTTTTCCCATCGCCCTAGGATACGTGTTGGGAATATCTCCTATTTCTTCATGTCCACTCCATTGACCTGCACTGGGTGAAAATGTTTGTAGGTCTTCAGCGTTATTGTCCGAATCTTCTTCAGCTTGTGATGAATCAAATATTTCTGTCGAACGACGGGAATATTTGATATTTTCTATCATTATTGCGTAGCACTCATCGTGCTTAAATGGTTTATCACCATTAGCTTCCCTGAATAGTCGCCTAACTTCCTGTGTCTGTTGTTGTTTAGAAAACAATTAATGCATCACAATCCATTTTAAAACTGGAGCAACGAAACTAAAACATGTTTACTTTACCTTTGTTTCAGGACCCCAGCCGGTATGGTGTTCACGTTCCACTTCTGCCTCTTTTGCAGAATAAAGCGCAACATCTTTACTTATTCCTTGAAAGCGTTTTTGAATGGAGGTCCAAATGCGTTCGGCCATTGAAGGTATAGCTTCTTTCATCCCGGCTTTAATCCGAGTCCATAATCTTTCTTCCGATTGATCAGTACCAACACAAGGGTCTTGAGATATTGATAAATGAATCCTACACATTGTTATATCTTCATTAGTAGTAAAATTTGGACCTCTTGGTTTTGGTGCCATTTTTGATACAGAGAAAAACTGTTAACGAACGACCAAAAAAAATTCAGAACAATAAGGACTTTCTTATACGAAGTTCTCAAAATGAATGGTGGTTGTACATGAAACATTAAAACTTCCTCTATATATAATGCCGAAATCGAAACGTTGCAGCATTTAAAATTTGAAGAAAAAAAAAATAGCCGTTCAACGGAAAAAAATTTGAAGAAAAAAAAATAGCCGTTCAACGGAAAAAAAACGGTCAAATTTACAACGGCCGGCAAAACGTTACGGTACGAGAACGTTTCACCCAAACGTTATCATACGACAACGTTTCGAATACAAACGTGGGTTTGGAGGAGCGTTACAAATTAACGTCGGACCATGGGGACGTTTCAAATTGAAACGCTTGTGTACTGTGTCGTTTACGTTTTTAACGCTCTTGTAAAGGAGCTTTCTAATGTTAAACGCTCCTGTGTACCAACATCAATGTTTCAACGTCTTTGTGTTGTAACGTTTCGCCAATTAACGCTACCACAGAGTAACGTTCATCCCACACGCTATTCTAACTTGCCGTTTGTATAAATTACGTTGTATTGAAACAACGTTTCTAAAGCGCTACTTTAAACAAACGTTTTGTTAGACGTCTTTCAGTAATAACGTTTTTTTTTTAAAACGTCCTCGTATAATGACGTTTTCTTAAAACGTTGTTCAACCATGGCGTCAGACTATATCTGTTTTGGACCATTTTCTTCACTAAACATGATCGAATACTGTTCACTTTCTGGACCAAATACTACATTTACTCGTCCGTTGCGGCTCTAAAAATCGGACCAAAGACCATTTCTGATGTTTACTCTTTGGTCTGATCGTCCGCTGCAGTTGCTCTAATGGCCCAAATCGAGAGTAAATATAGTAAAAAGACGACAGGAAGCTTAGGATTTTTTCTCTGGTTTTAGATAGAGAGAAAGTTTTTTCTCTCAAAACCATAAGTGATACCATAGCTAGGTATCTACTCTGGTGGGGGGAACTTTTATAATAAAAGTTGGTGCATATAAACGTAAAAATGACTGATGGCAGCAAAATTTATTTATTTTTTCATTTTAATCCAAAAATTAGTAAATCATAATGTTTTTTATATCTACGTCATATATTCAATGTACTTCAGATGATTATATATCAGTATACAACTCTAATCCCATTATTAAAAACTAGATGATTACTGTAGCAATGGAGCCGCTCGAAAATTTAAAGAAATTTAACCGGAACCACTTTTAGCTAATATCTTCTATTTTGCGATGGAGAATAAATTAGGAATTTATATATACGTTCCTAAGTGTTTCTGTTTTACACCAATCTTTTTCACGTTTGTTTTAATTTGAAGCAATTGAAGGTGAAATTAATTGAATTCATTCGACTTGATGGAGTTTAAGGATATAATTAGGGACCCCAAATATTTACTTATCCAATAAATTTTGGAAAATGATGATCAATCTCGATTCAATTTGATCGAACTAAATGAAACTGATGCATATTTGATTAAGCCACATTTTTTAAAGGTTTTTAAGTTCGATAAAATTGACAATCAATTTAATTTTTGATCGAGTTGATGGTGTTTAACAACATTTGGGAGTTACAAATCTATGATTATCAAATCAATTTTGGAAAAAAAAATAATTAACTCCACTTTAACTGAATTGATTTAAAAAAAAAAAGAAAAAAACGTGATGTGACTGACTTATTACATTCAAATCACCGTATAGAAGATCTTCTTTCGATCGAACAATAAAATTTTCAATTTTACCATTACATTTGCCTCCGCAAAACATATAAATTTCAAAAAGCTCAAGTCCAGTTTAACTAAAAGTCAAAATCAAGTAAGGTATACTGACCTCACTTATCTCATTTTCCCACTGTCGTTAAGCATGCTTCAATATAAGCTTAGAGCATATGATGAAATTTTTAGAAGAAGTCTCAATTACTAGTTGTTTGGTTTAGATTACCAAAATAATACCGCTTTTGATATATTTAATAGATGTAGAGCATTACATAAAGAAAATTATATCGTGATGGCTACAAATAGAAAACAGTGCTAGTTCAGTCGCATATGTAATAGTAGTTACATCTCATGTAAATTTAGTGTGTTGGTGTTATTAAATAGTATGTTTTATAAAAAAAAATCATTCAAAGAAAAAGCTACCAAAATAATAGTTTCATGTTTATTATCATTTAGATTTTACAAGAAAAAAATAATACTTAAATTATAAAACAGCAGGAGACTAAATTTGTCAACAGATATTCTTTCGGTTAAGAATTATCCAGACGTCGAAGCCATTTTACATCCTCCATCAGATTTATTTATGCGGAAGTTAGGTTTTTTATTTTTCAATTTAGATTGATATATTTTCAGTTTTCAAAGGAGTAAATTATTATTTTTGCCCTTATTTATGTTTTTGAAGCATTAAATTTTAAATTTTTTTTGAAGTATGTTTGAAGCTATAGATGGTGAGTTTTTAACAAGGGTTAAAATTATAAAAATTGCTCTCTGTCAAGCAGCAAGAATATAAAGGGATACGTGTGTTTTTATGTGCATATGCTTAACTCTATAACAAAACATGGAATGTTGTATATCTATTTATATTCCACAAGAGAATCAAGAATATATAGATTCTCTACATTCATCCTAAATTGATATTGCAGCCTCCTCAATACTCAAAACATTTATTTTGTATCGAACTAGTCTCAAGTCGGATAAATTCCAGGGTTGAATTTCTTGAACTTTCCTCGAATGCGCATCGACGTTCCAGTAACATCTACCAAATGCGGGAACAACTTATGCTTAAACCCCGAAATATACCCTAGCTTAACGCTTCGTTCGCAACAAACGTTTCTCAAATTGCTCTTCTGAGCTTAAATATGTTACTTTAGCACTTTGCTCAAAGATAAGCCACGAATTATGCGCCACTTCTCTTAGACGTGCCACAAACAAGGAACAATGCCTTAAAAGACTTATTGCGCCTCTGAGCTAGGCTAACCCTAACCTTTTCTCCTACTAATGCCAGGCTAGCACCCGCTGCTTGGTTTAGCACCACATTAGCGCTAGTTCCCACCTTAGCGCTAAAAGCGTTAACTTTCTTAACGCATCACCATTAAATATGCCATGTTACTCCTAAGCTAGTACATGACCACTGAACTTACCAGACTCGACACTAATCAGTCTGATTATCAATTCAGTGAGTTGCGTAACTTACCTCACTGACTTAGCAAATCATTTGACTTGACTTGATTTGACTTAATCAAAGCAATAGTGGCTTATGACTCCACTATTTCCACGAGATATCAAATACAACACATGGGGATATTCTCATTGGGGTATTGGTCAGGTAGTTTATGGCAATCGTGCATTGTGGCAACACATCCACGAACAAGAAGATAACAAGTAGTGAGACGGTTACAGAGCAGTTGATAGGATGAAGATAGTGGTCAGACAGGTTCTCCTTATTTTTTGGATACGACCCCACTACAATCTCCACAATCATCACTTCTCCATCTCTCCCTGACTTTCACCACTTATGAGAAATCAGTGTGTCTCCTTCGAACTATAAATAGATAGTTGTTATCTATTCGAAAGAGGGGAACGAGATAGAAGAAACAAAAACATACAAATTAGTGATTCATCTCAGAGATAATCCTTTCTTCTTCATACACCACTTATCACACTGATATTTCTCAACCTTCTTTGTTAAGGCTGCGAATGGGTACCCAATTACCCGGACCCCGAGCGAACCGGGTTGAAATGGGTCCGGTTCTAGATCCCCAGACCCATTAATAGTTTTGATACCCGACGGGTAGACCCGGTAAGTTAACTGGTTCCTTATCGGGTCTACCCGACGGGTACCCGACTCATTTTTGTATTATACCTAAAAATAAGGTATCGGTTATATTTATTAGACTAGAATGTGTGAATAGAGTGTGTGCATTGTGTTGTGTGAGATATGTGTGTGATAAGTGTGTTGTACACACAAGTGTGTTGCCTATATAAACGAATGTGTCCTGTAACTGTAATTCATCTTTTTCATTCAATCAATTTGATTCAATCGTTCAGCAGCTCCAATGTAGAATTTTATCAATTCTATCATGGTATCAGAGCTTCAGTCTCAGATTTATCTGAGGGTATCGATCCTTCTTCATCATCACATTGATTCAAAAACATCAATTTCTTCAACACACAGTTCTTGATTCAACACACAGTTCTTGAAGAAAAATGGAGTTCTTGAAGATTTGTTTTGCAAGTTGGATTTGATCCTGATCTCTGCTGCAACGTCTTCAAACAGGATCAAGCATGATTCTCAAATTTGGAATTTGATTTTAAAACACTTGAGCTCTTGGGAATACAGGTTTGCAATTTCTTCTTCATTGAAACTTGATTCTTCTACCTCAACTGCTTAAATCAAATGAATGTTGGTAATCTCGAATCCCATTTTTTGCTTACTTCAAATTTGACAACATGTGTTCAATTTCTATGTCACTATTCAACAACATCCGGTTTCATCTTCAATCACCGATTTACATCATAATTAGATTTTTTTTTTTTAAACTCTAATTTCTTGATCAGAATCTACTGTTCTTGTTTCCTGATGCCGAATGGGTCTGAGCATGTTCTAATCTGCTACACCAAGGTCTAGTTAGGTGAAAACTTAATGTTGTTCCACTCAATTGGATTCAGAAGTAGATTGAGAGTTTGTGGGTGAAAATTGAGACCGCACATTGTGCTTATGGTTCATTCTTCATACTTCAATCTCACATCTAATTTCAAGGCAGTCTCACTACAGTGTTGAAGTATTTTGTGATTTCTAATGATGTTTCAATGTTTGGATGTCAAATTGGAGTTGGTGTGTGTACTGACATACATTTTGGAGTCTTCTTTGTTGAGTTTGTATATACTCAGTATACACCCTATTGTTCTTATTCTATCTTAGTTAGGTGTTTCATTTTTTTTTGTTAAAATAAAGGATTCAATTCTTGAACCAATCTTTGAACCAATTCTTGTTGGTGAATAATAAACCTCCTGTGTAAATGTGTGGATTTTCTCAGAGTTGTGTTGTTCACATGTGTGCTCTGCCAATCTCAGATTTATCTTGGTCTGCATCTGTCAAGAAGTCAGATATTTCTGTTGTTGATTTTGCGCCACCTGCTTTACCAACAAAGAGAGATGTCTTGTTTGTTGTCTAGTTGTACATCTTTGAGTTGTGGATTGTGTACATCAGTAGAATCAGGTATATCAGGGCGATCAACAAGATTAAGTTACTGTGGTTTCTTTGGTCTTTCTCTTATCACTTCATGGATTCTTGGAGAAGTTGGTGCTTCTGTCTTAGAATACCTCCCATGGATAAATATCGCAAAGAGAAAATATAACCAACAGTTTGTTGATGCTTCTATTAATTCTTATATCTAGTTCTATGGATGCAAATGGGTGAAACTCAGAATTCTTATATTTGCTTCTATGGGTGCTAATGGGTGAAATTCATAAGCCTTGTCATTGGTACTCTTCTTTCCCTTTTCCTTGGGAGGAAGAATAGGTCATGTAGCTGAAGTTCTAGATGGTGCCGGGGAAGGTGTTTTGGGTTTTTCCCTGGCAACAACAGTTTCTACTGAAGGCTGTTTCTTCTTTTCTGCAGGAGCTGATGGCTTTGGCGTTTCTTTAACAATATTCATCTCCTTAGATGGAGCAACATGTGTGACATCTGTAACACTTTGTCTCTTGCTTCTTCCCTTGCTTGTTGCATCTCTTGTGGGAGTTTCACGAGTAGATGATTATTGGCATCATTGGAAAGACGTGTTTGCTAGAGATCTACTAGGAATGACAGTAGCTTACATTTGTTGTTTACATTTATAAGGAGAGGGACGATATCTCCTGTTGTTCCCATTCTTCTTTATAAGTAAGCTTCTCCTTCTTCTTTTCGCTGAATTTAGTGGCAATTGATTATGCTGGATATGCAACATGTGCACCAGCTGTGGGTGTCGATCAGTTTGATGGGCGAAACCCGAATGAAATCAAATCCAAGAGTTCATTTTTCATTTGGTGGCAAATTGGAATATCTGTTGGAGGCACTTGTTCTAACACAGTATTGAAATACATTCAAGAGAATTTGGGTTGGGGTCTCGGATTTGGCATTCTGTGCATTTCATCTATAGTGGCACTAATTGTTTTCTTATCTGGAATCAAAACACAAGCAAAAAATTGGAGGATAACTTCATTTTCAAACACAATCAAAGATGAGGCATTAGAAGTTTGTGTTAGCTTGCATCAAGGAGTAGAAGCATCAAAATTTCAGTTATGTTGTTTCTGCAACATACTCCATGAACAGAAAGAACTTCTTTTGCTATCAACTATAGTTGGCGTAGACCCATCAGCTAATGGTGGTGTTGCCACTGAAACTGCAGCAGCTACTTCTTTGTTTGCATCAACAAGTTATTTACAACTCGTGCTGATCTGTATCGAACAATGCTGCTACACAATTTGATGTTGTTTCTAGAGTGTGTGCATTGTGTTGTGTGCAATCTCTAGTTGTTCTTTTCAAGACCACTTGAGCTTGAGGGAGGGTATTAGAATAGAGTGTGTGAATAGAGTGTGTGCATTGTGTTGTGTGAGATATGTGTGTGAAAAGTTTGCTGTACACACGACACAAATGTGTTGCCTATATAAACGAATGTGTCCCGTAACTGTAATTCATCTTTTTCATGCAATCAATTTGATTCAATCGTTCAGCAGCTCCAATGTAGAATTCTATCAATTCTATCAATATTCAGTGATGATAATTCCGCTTCCCACTCTCTTAACCCTATTTCTGTCGCTCTCAAATTAAATCTCTTTCTGAGACAAACTATGGATGGAAGAAGAGAAAGACGATTTCCATGGCGACTGCTCATTCCTTTTGTAGTTTAATTTCATTCTTTTTCTAGTTTAATCTCACTTTGCTCTATCTTTACATACCATTTTAAAGTTATTTGATGTTGCTGCCGTTAATATTGGTAGTCAATAGAGAGATTGGAATTTATTTGACTTCTGGCTTGATTAAGGATGAGTTGTGGCTGAATTTCAATTCTGAATGAGTTTTATATAGAGTTAGATGGTGTTTTTAAGCGAGAAAACAACCGAAGAACACTAGTTGTTGTCACTGATTTTTGGGAGGTGAACAGCTGAAATAGAATGTTTCGGTGTTTGTGAATGCTTAAAAATGTTGGAATGTATTCAAACACGAATTTGCAGGTGAAGAAGATATTAAAAGAACTCAATACAGCAAGGATAGACACACCTCTCGACACCAACAAAATAGCACATAAAGTGTTTGATTAAAAGCCTGAATGAAGGAAAAATGGGTAAAAATCATTATTTCATTCTTTACTTATTTCAGTAATTGTAGCGGTGATTTCTTTGTGGGTTTTGATTAATTTGACCATTAAGAATATGGGATATGTAGCTTATTAAATTTATTCGGCTTTGTGATTGAATATTACTCCTTATGCTTGCATCCCATATTGAGATGCGATATATATGGGCGCATAAAAAACATTGAATGTTTTGAATTTATACCGTTTTGATTGATTGTGCAATGATATCTTTGTTTGTATCTTGGTTCGGAAACTTACTTTAAATTCCATTGGTTTACAGTACTCCAGAAATTGTAACCACATTACCTTGTTGCTTAATGTTAATATTTATTGGATGACAATCCTTATTTTTTATAACAGACTAGTTATTCTTGATGAAAACGGGGGATTACAGTAGTCATGAGGAATTGGGTAATTCAAACAGGGAAGAAGGGAGGCATTGAATCATAGCATGAACTTAGTACCGTTGCAATGCCAGGTGACTCCATAACAACCAGGGATGGAGCTACAAGAGGGCGATCCCGCCATTACTGATGAATGATCATTTCTGGTTTTTAGTTTATATGTTAATGCTTTTGGACCACTAGTACAATTACTTTTAGTTTACAATTTGATATGTTTTGGACAACTGCAGTCGATTTTAGATTATAATTGATATGTTTTGGACAACTGCAGTCGATTTTAGATTATAATTGTGTTGTTTTGGACAAGTGATATTAGCTTTTGTTGCATTGGGTTATATAATAGTATCATCAAAATGGTGCTGGGACTTTGTCTGTACGTGGAGACAAGAGTTGGAACCACTGTTTTCTCATGTATTTCTTTTTGATAAAATTCTTAATGTGTTTTGGTTGTTATATATTTTGTAGAGCTCTGGATATTTTGAAGATTTTTATCAATAAGTATTTTTATTTTGTAATAAATATGAATATGAAATACTCGTTTGATAACCGGAACCATCAAATACCCGGCTATTTAATAGGATCCGGTTCTGGGTCCACTAATTTAGGAATCGGAAAAAATAATAGCGTCCGGTTCTGTGTAGTATGGTACCCGGGAGGAACCAGACCCATTAACAGTTTTATTTTTTGTTTCCCTTCCTTAAGAGCGTCCACAGTCATGCGAGCAAAAAATACCAAAACCAAAGAGGAAATACTATTTTTTTTTTTTGGGTATAGTCCATGTGAAGTGCAGCGGTAGAAGAGCAAATATAGTCCGGACGGTATTTTACATTTGCGCCTAGCTTAAACTAATACACGGGTGATACTCTAAATATCGCCTGATTTCCAGATGGTACACGGGCGGTGCTCTATATTTACGCCTGCCGTCAAACTTTTCCTACCGAATCTTCACCACCTGCGTGATCGAAGTAGAATATAGACGACCATATCTTTTAGTTTATGCTCGTCCTGTTCGAGTTTAATCTTTTACATATACTTAAAAATATGATACTATCGTACATTTGTTTTTACCCACATTTTTTTTCACTCTGAAACAAAAGTATGTGGTATTACGATTGAGAATACAATAGAGAGAAAAGAAGAAAAGGGAAAGTTGAAACCATACCAACCGTTCATCTTGATATTCTAAAGATAAGAAGAATGTCTTACTCGAGGTTTTATTGTTGAATCCCATCATATACTTTTCGTATACAACAAAGGAGATCCAGTAGGCAGTAGCTGAAACCTGTACAATGAGAATACCGTATATGACCTGTATTCCAACAAACAGAATACAGTGTACTTGGGTGTATACTGTATTCTACTCCCGGTATTCAAAGACAGAATACAGTATAATACACGTGTGTACACAATGAAACTGTATATAGTACTCCTTAAGGACGACACTATTGATAAAATACTCCAAAGAAACCGCAGTTATGATTAGTTGAAAGCAGACAAATCCAGCGCCAGAAAATGATGACTACCCACTCCTTTTATTCTGTATTTCACTGTTCTCTACACTCTATTTACCTTAAGCGATAAGAATCCGCCACGTACTGAAATTAACCTCTTAACCCCACATCTGACCGTTAAACACCTCTCGATGTATTTTACTCACACAACTTCTTGAAACACAGTATAAGAAGAGTTAGATATTTTAACGTTTATGCTTCCAACTAGACCCACCTCATCTTACTTTCCCCTTTCTTCCTCTGTTATTCAAATTCTCTCCTCCGGTACCTACAAAAAGTTCACATAAAAACTCCACCTAGGGTTCTATTTTTGATCTACAAATCGTTTACTACTTTTCTACTAAACCTCATTCGAGAATTTCCTCTCGATTTGAAGGAACCTGTCTCATCATTTTGGTAAAAGAAGACATTTTTGGTTGGGGGAAAAAATTCAGAAGAAAGTTTGGTGATTTCTTAATTGGATTTGTTTGTAGGCGATCAAAGCGATCCTAAAGTTAATTGATTAAGAGGAATAGCTTTGGATCTAAGGTTTGAAAAGATGAATTTCACAGGTACAACTGAGAAATGTAATGTTTGTGATAAGACAGTTTATGTTATGGATCTGTTACAAGCTGATGGACTCTCTTTTCACAAGTCTTGTTTTAAGTGCAGTCATTGCAAAGGAACTCTAAAGGTACTTTCTTTTTTTCTCTACTAAAATTCAATTTTTTTTGTTTAATCTAGTTTATGGAAATCAGTAGTTTTTCTTAGCAGATCTACATGTTCAATTATTGCAAATTTCAGTGAGCCTCAATTAATTGGGAGTCATAGCCTTATTGTTATGCTATGTTTTGATTTCTTGCAGCTGAGCAGCTTTTCCTCGATGGAAGGGACCCTTTATTGCAAACCTCATTTCGAACAACTCTTCAAGGAATCCGGAAATTTCTCTAGGAATGTCGTCTCATGTATGCCTTCATTTGTGCCTAGTTTTACCATATATCTAATCATATTCGTCTTCCTTTGGTTTCTGTCTAATTATAGTCTGTTGGATCTTTTTCAGCTGTAAAGTCTGCTGAGAAATTGACAAGAAATTTGGTAATTTAATCTCCATAAGTTTTAAGCTATTGCATACCATTGATTGGAAAATATAAGCTTTTGGATCTCTTGGTGAGGCCAAACTCATTAGGTTCATTGTACTGTTTTTAATGGTCATTATTTGCTTGATTGCAGTCTAGGTCACCTAGTAAAGCTGCTAGTATGTTTTCCGGGACACAAGATAAATGTGCAACCTGTGGAAAGACTGCTTATCCACTCGAGAAGGTACAATTCTACATTCTTAAGCATTTTCATTTTGCATAGTTTTTCATCGACCGTTTTTCTTCTCGTTCGTCCCATTATATTGTAGGCCTTGATCGTGTGTAAGTGACCTGCTTGCTGACCCTTACTTATGTTTTTGGTGTTTCATCACTGCAATCTCTCTATGGTGATGGTGTTCATGACTGTCTTGGTGTTTTTACCAAAGACTATATCCAGTAGAACTTTATGTTGGTATTTCATCATGAACTAGATTATATCCTCTGCTCGGGAACCCGAGGTTTGTGGCTGCTGACCCATTTTCAATCCACAGTTATCCTATCCACTATAGTTGCACACTATCTCAGAATCAACGATTAAGAAAATCAAGACAGCCACTAAACGCTTTTAATGTTTCAATTTCGTATTTTGTTTGCACCCTCAAAATGCATTAGATTCCTAAAAAGGAAAATTGGTTTTCAATTGGCAGCCTTTTCTTTGAACAGTAAAACCATATTACTAACATGATGTCTTTATCTAAACCTGTGCTTATACTTTTTCTAGGTAACTGTTGAGAGCCTGTCGTATCACAAGTCTTGTTTCAAGTGCAATCATGGTGGTTGTGCGCTTACTCCATCAACCTATGCTGCTCTTGATGGCATTCTTTACTGCAAGCACCACTTTTCCCAACTCTTCAAGGAGAAGGGAAGCTACAACCATCTCATTAAATGTGCTTCAATCAAGCGTGATGCAGCGGCAGCAGCAGCAGCAGCAGCATCAACCCCAGCCCTAACCAAACCCGCCACTGTACAAGAGGAAGCTTGATGTTGATAAAGATATCATATTTTGCACTGAGCATGAGAAGAAGAAAGCGGTTGAATTGTCCATTTTAACAAAGGTCATGTTTGTTTTCTTTAGTTTCTGAATCTGGTTGTGTTGTTGTTGTGTTTTTCTGTTTGCTTCCATTTTCCCATCTCCATTCTCTGTCTATCCCCCTCTCTATGGGAAAATGACAACCTTGGCTTTCTGTTTCAAAATCTCTAGGGATATATCCCAAGCAATTTGAGATAGATATATGCAGTTTCCTTTTACTGCAAATGTGATTGTTATATTATTATCAATCTAATGTAATGCCAATAGACATGAGTTGGTTCTAAATTTTTCTGTTCTTCAGTGTTACTGGTGGTTGATGATATCTACTACATGCTTGTAAATTGTAATCGCACAACTGCCCTTACCTTGTAACTTAAAAAATGGAAAGCTTACCTGAATTGTTGTGCAAAAGCATTCTTCTTATATGGTAAGCTAAGTAAAAGATAATAAGGCGTAGTTTAAATGATAACTTATGACTTATGAGTAAGAACCATTACCAAAAACATGGATAGGTGTACTGAAAGAAAGGAACAGTATAACTTGGTGGATTCCTTGAAGTATTCATGGTTGTAAATTCCTTAAGCTGAGGATGCAAAGTCTTCTGCAGATGAAGCAGAGGACTGACCTGAGAACACATACACTTTAAGCTAAGAGTACCCTGCTTGTGTAACAGTGATGAAAAAAATGTCAATTTTCCGCTCGAGTCGAGAGAGAATCTGACATTTGGTTGGAGATTTGAAGAGAGAGATCGTTTAAATGTGAACTTGTAAAAGGTAGTGAGGAAATAATGTTGACATCTTGCTGTCATGTTTAGCACATTCTCTCTTAATGACTGCCCACTAGGGGTGTTTGTTCTTTAGTGAAAGATATGCATCTGCAGATGGTATGAGCCAGACTGGAGTAGAACAACTTCGTGATCGTGTCCATACTCTCTGGCAGTCTGTTTTTCCTCCGGTACAAGAATTAACTCAAATTAACAGGGATTATGGCTTATTTTATCTCTGTTTTTTTCTTTTTTTGAAGCATTATTTTTATGTCTGTGTTGTAGTACCAGAGCCATCTTTAGAGCTCTTCTATGAAGTTTGCAAAGGATCAGCCAACGAACCAACAAAATAAAGAAAATTAGTAATTTCTTTGCAATAAAGAACAAAGATTACAAGACCAAAGAAACTAACAACCGGTCATACTTGGTACCCCAAAGGTAACAACACTGCTACTAATTATTATGTTTAGACAAAACAACACTGACACTAAATATCGGACTGATAACACAAAGACCAAAGACACCACCAATACTGGCAACACCGACGAAACTAATAACAGATTAAAACCATAACCCAAGGGCATGATCACATTTTGCTGTCGGTACTGAAACTCAACCAGAAATTTGAATAGATTTCACTTCAGGCTTCTTTACTTCAACTTTGGGAACAGTCACAGTAAGTACTCCAATCTCCATAGCAGCTTTAACTTGTACACTTTTGTGTTCTCAGGCAATCTAAATCTCATCAGGAACTTGCCACTGCTACGTTCAACTCTATGCCATTTATCATTTTTCTCTTCACTTTCTCTACTTCTCTCTCCGCTTATCTCTAGAACTCTCCCTTCCTCAACTTCAACTTTCACTTCTTCCTTCTTAACACCAGGTAGATGAGCTCTAAAGATATGCGTTTCTGGTGTTTTTTTCCAATCGATTCTAGTGTTTGCTAATTGTGATGTTTCTTTCGATAATTCAGAACCAGGTACAGAGAGTGCAGAGGATGAGGTTGGGGCTGAGAATGGGAAGTCTTGGAATGGATCCCATACGTCTGCTGAAAATGGGTCGAAAATGTTGGTTCTTCTGTTGGCAAAGAAGTTTGGAATGACATTTTTAAAGAGCTTGGATTATTGAATCGGCAAATAAGGATTCTAAATTGATTGCAGTTTTGAGGTTGATTGTATTGCAGTATTGATCAGATGGTTTAACCAAGCTTATTGCATCACATTTTTATGAACCCTCGGCTAGAGAATACCATCATAAATTGTGGGATACTAAAAAAAACATTATGAAATAATTTGAAGAATCTCTTATCCAAATAATTTTAGTAATGATTAAATTAGTTTTGAGTATCCCCCAAGTATTAGTTTTGAGTATCCCCTAAATCTTGATTAAACTTATATTTTTTATTTTATCTTCTTTATTTGTGTTAGTTTTAGAAGAAGAAGATAGATTTTAGGGATTCGAATGATATGAGAGATTCTATTGAGGAATTTGATATTGGTGAATCCTCATCTCACCAAATAGAAGGTGCTTACATTGATTTTAATGAATCCCAATTGCAATCTTTTGTAGAGAATCAAACTTCCATCCATGAAAAATCCCCAAATCAAACCTTAAATTGAACCCCTAATGAAACCCTAAGTCAAGCTTCAAATGAAGGAAATTAATGATACAAGTACTCCAAATAATCGGGTATTTATGTGTTAGATATGATTTATGGGATTTATGTGATATTTTTCCTTTTTTAAATCAATTAAAAGTCGGCATTGTATTATGATGAAGACAATACCAACACAAAGTCGACATTGTCAAAAATTTAAAGCAATGTCGGTTGTCTCTTGCCTTGAAAGCAATTTAATGAAGGCATTGTTTTTATTTTCCGTTAATGCCGGCTGTACATGCTATATTGAACTAATTTTTTTTTCTTTTTTTGTTAGATTGTTCTTCATCCTTGGCCTGTGGGACAGTTGGGTCCAGATACTTCGGATAAGTAAAAGACTAATTTGGAATTCGAGAGTAAAGATGAGGCAATTAATTGGGCTAAAGAAACGGCTCTCAAGAATAAGTGTGTGTTAGTGAGAAACCATCAAGGCAAAGATAGTCGGTTTGAAATGACTTGCGAGAGAGTTGGGTCGTACGCTAGGAACAACCACAAGCGAAAGGATTATGTATATGAAAAGAAGACTAATAAGGTATACAAGACTATTTCGAGGAAGGATGGATGCCCCTTCAAGCTTGTGTTCAATTTGAAGGGAAATGTATGGAAAATGAAAGTGGAACGGTCGCCATACGCATCCGGATCCGGAGTCTTTTATTGGGCACTCCTTAGATGCGAAGCTAAAACCTCATGAATTTAAGGAAGTAAAGAGATTGAGTGTTACACGCACCGCACCAAGTCAAATGCTTGTCGGCATCAGGCGAAGGATAAAACTAACATGTCTTCCTTAAGTACAATTTCTAGTGCGCAAACAACTATAAGAAGGGAACGTTGGCAAGGTAGGTCGGTTATGCAAGAGTTTCTAAAGTTAGCTTCCGATCACAACTACACACAAGGAAAAAATTGTGTCGGATGGTAATGTTCTTCAAATATTCATTGCTCATCCGTTGATGGCGCAATTGACTCAATCATTCTTTTTGGTTCTTATGATGGATTGCACTTACAAGACAAACAAATACCATATATCGTTGTTCAACATCGTGGTTCATACATCGGATAAGGTAATATTCACGTAGCTTTGGTGTTTTATGAGAAACGAGACGATTATATTTGGGCATTACAACAATTGAAGTTACTTTTCCGGGGAAATGATCTTCCAAGGGTAATAATAACCGATAAGGATGACGCATTAACGACCGCCATTTCCGATATTTTCTCGGATGCATAAAATTTCTTATGTACATTCCATATAGTGAACAACATGAAGAAAACTGTCATGTAGTTATTGAACCTCCAAAGACAGATATGAAGAAGTCAAAGAAAGAAGCTCTTGAGGAAGACGTTCGCATAAGCCAACTATCACCGGAACAACAAGAAAAAGCTAGAAAAAAGATTCAAAAGGAGGTGGACGAAGAACACAAATAAAATCATGAATGTTGGTTGAGTTTTCTAGGAGATTGGGAATCCTTGGTTTTCTCTATCACCGAGACTAGATATGAAGAAAATTTGAAGAAGTTTATTGCTCGGTGGAATGATAAGTACCCAAGCGTGGTCTCTTATTGTAGGAACAATTGGTTGGATCCATACAAAGAAAAATTTATGCGGCCATGGACGAATCGATATATACACTATAGCAATGAAGCCATTAGTATTGCAGAGTCCGCTCACATCCTCTTGAAGAAACTCCTTGCTTCCAATCAAGGAAATATTGTTACGGTGACGGAGGCAATGAGCAATATTTCAAGAATGATATTGATAAAATTAACAAAGCTTTCCAAAGAAGCTCAATGGAAAGGATGACTACATATTTGAAGCATGAAAAGTTACTACGGGGAATATAATATAATATGTCATATTGGGCCATATCGTATATGATGAAAGAGCTAGATTATGAGATAGAGCATGGCCAACCGGATCATGTGTGTGTTTGTCCTTCGATGTCGTCTTTGGGACTTGCGTATCATCATATGCTTGTGAAGTATAAAGAGGTGATACCTATCGAGGATATCGATCCTTTTTGGAAACAACTCTCTTTTACCCCTCCTCCTACGGAAGTTGCCGGAAAATCACCATGGGAGACTAATGAAGCCATAGAATTCTTCGACACTTACTCACGTGGAAACTCGGCTACCCGATAATTTTTTTTGAGCCAACTAAGTCTAATTACTCGTCCAGGGACACGTGACTTGGGTGAACCAATAAAAAGAAAACCTACCGGTAAACCTCAAACCAACTTGTCAAGGACAAAAGAAAGAAAAATCTTGAAAAAAGTAAGTGAACATGATGAGAGCAAGAAAAAAGATCCATGTGCTTTTGAGATATCCGAAGAGAGATATGATGAAGCCTCGGCTCCAAAGAAAAGAGGAAGGAAGTAGAAGAAAGTTTCTATATCAACACAACAAGAAGAAGTATATGAGAATTCACAAGTTTTTCCCTATGTTGATTCACAACCCAAGAACGAAGTTATTACATAACTGAAAACAATATAATTGATAGATCAACAAAACAAGAAAAACAATAAAAATTCCAAATGAATTAATACCCGAAGGAGAGTGAAATTCCCAACAAATTGGTTACTTTCCGCCTTGCTAACCTTCCGTATCTCTCACATCAAGTGTGCAATAACTGCAGTGCCCCATGAGTATTTTACAACATCCTCCAAAGGATCCAATAATTGCAAGAAGTTTTCATTAACCCGATTTCCTCTTGTGCTCGGAAAGATCCTAGTGACCAACACATGTAGTAAATATGCAGCGGTTGTATGACGAATCTCTTCGTTGGTCAAGTTTTTATTATCCTTGTCCCTCCAAAGGTTTTCTTTAACATTACTAGATTTAAATTCTTGAGTGTATACTGAATATTAACATAAAAATTTTCTTTTGAAGTTGCTTCATCCCAATTAAACAACTTCTTAGTAAGATCGTACAACTGTCCCCAATCTAGATCCTTGGTGTAATTCCTTTCCAAAACAACTTTACCTTGAACATCAAGGCCTAGAATTTGTACAACATCATTGAGGATGAAGGACATCTCACTAAACGGGAATACATGGTATCAGTTTCACCATAAAACCTTTCGGCGAAGCAATTCACCGTGACAGCATCATAATCTACGTAATTGAGGACCGCATGTCACAAATCGGATGCTCCCACTTGGTCTTTAACACCTTACATTCATTTTCCAAATCTCAGTTATCCACCGATTGGTGTCTAAATATACGTATTGCATTATCATGATTCTACAAAACGAAAAAGTATAAAAACATAAATGAATGATAACAAAATTAATAATAATACATGATAAAAGACGGATAATCTTACATATGTTTTATAGAAGATATGAGCCTATAAATCTTTGTAGCCGAATAAGAGTTCATGGTCCTCCGGTTTACCCCGAGGATGACCATCCTCGCGGTCACGTAGCATTAGGTTTTCAGCGGGTATATGGCCTCCTTTTACTTTCAATGTTGTTTTTCTTTTTCTCTTTCCTTGAACTTGATCTTCTTCAGGAATTTCTTGTTCTTTATGAATTTCTTCTTCTTCTGGTTGAGATCTTTCTAACATCAACTCCTCTTCAGTAGGTTCATGGATAGATAGAATGCTTTGATTTCTTGGGGGGTTAACAGCACCAAGGTTGTTTTCCCCTAATCGTTTAGTACCACCATGACGGTTTGGAAGGGACAATGGAGTGGTGTCAACAACCTTTCCTTTCAGAGCTGCAAGTACTTTTGACCCTCTATTGGCTTTATTCTTCTTCCTAAATAAACATAAACATCAAAGCATATCCTAATGTTTTTGTTTTTATCAAAACTCCAAAATCGTAACAGACTAACTTCTTGCACTAGTCAAAATAGGAAGATAACTACTAGTCTAAATAAAGCCAGCATTGCGGCTCCACTTCCAAGCAATACCGGATGTAGATTAATATCTCTGCCAAGAATTGATCCACAACCGGCATTTATTGGCAGTGAAACCGTAATGTCGATTGTGGCTCAACTCTTGTTAGAGATTTTGAGCCACAGCCGGAATTGTATCTTTACTCCCAAGCAATGCCGAATGTGACTCAAATTCTCTACCAAGAATTATGCTATAGCCGGCATTGCTTGGCAGTGAAGCTGCTATGCCGGTTGTCGCTCAACTCTTTGCAGAAATTTTTTGTCAACTGCCGGCATTGCGGTTTCACTCCAAGCAATGCCGACTGTGGATTAACCCAAATCATCATAAGAATATATCCTGGGATCGGCATTGCCTTTTAAATTCTAACCAATACTGACTCTAACAGTCGGTATTGCATTCAACATATAAACAATGTCGATTTTCACTAAAACCCCAAATTTTAACCTAGTTTCCAATTTAAACCCTAAAAAAAAATCAATCATAAAACTACAAAACTAAAATTAGATTGATGGGAATCACTCACCTTCTAGACGGAGCCATTTCCTTGATTGGTTGATCGTCGCAGTTATCTTCCTCTTCTTGATTTGAAATTGCATGCAATTTTCCTTTCAAAACTTATTTTACTTTACTTTGAGAAGTAATTCCAGCTCAAGGATCAGGGCATGACCTACTATATTGTTTCATTCTATACATCTTTATAGAAGGAATTAATCACTGAAGAAATTTTTAGAATCGACGATGAAACGAAGAACTTATGGAAGAAGAGAAGAAGAAGATGTGAAAAAATATTCGGCGCCCTAAACGTGAAAAATAAGAACATAATGAAGTGGGGATACTTGTTTTTATTTTTTTAGGGTAAGGGATGTATGGACAATTTATCATTAGGAAAAATACCCCTTAGTAATAATTAAGACCCATATAACCGTGAGTATCCACCAATTTGTGTAAGGTATTCCCCAATTGAGGGTTCATTTTTATAGGTGGGAGAATCCAATTTATGTTAAGAGATTTGTTCTTTCTGCATTATTCTTGACGGTTCGAGAATATTGAGAGAGTCCCTTTCCTTTTCCGGGTTTGATTGATCAGGTTTAAAAAGATTGTCTACTAGCTTCTACTAGCTTCTAACATAATAGGCTTGCTATGGGCTCTGGATGAGATGGTTATTGGCACATATCAGTGACGGACCCCAAAAATTTTCATTCGACCAAAAAAATAATGAACTCCAGATTGAGACTGGATGTATAAAAATGGCTGTGAAGTTGTCTTAAATGTTTATATTTGGATTTTGAAAAAAAATATGATAGATAGTCTTAAATTTTTACGTAAGTCTCCTAAAATCTCTCTTTATCCAAAAAAAATCTCAACAAAATCCTAGTCGTTTGAGCAAAATAATTTGAACTCATCTTTTGCCTCTATTTTGTCTACTTTTTATGTTCAGCTTCCAACACTTTTCTTTGTGTTTTGGGTTTGAGTCTGACTTGTTTTAGATTCAAATCTATCTGGTACATTCTTTTCTTGTTCTTAGTTTACTGGTTGTTATTTTGTTTAGTTTTTAGTTCTTTGACTTGATTTTCTGATCTTCATCAGCCTACTCTCGTATTCTTCTCTTCTTTAATAATTCTAAGATTTTTAGTTCAAGTTTTTTTTTTATGATTTTTTTTTCAACTATTTATTTTTCTAGGTTCTGCTGTTTGAGAACTTTAATTTTTATGTTGAGTTTTAAATCTTATAAGCATTTGTTGATTAAAGTGGTGTTTCATTACTAGGGTTGGGATTTTTAATCAAGTTCTTGTTGTTTTTTTTCAATCCATTCATTGGCACGGGCTCTTTATAACAAATAAACTTCATCAACTTCAATAAACATTCGGGAAACAACAACATCAAAGCCTCCCACCAACAATATTTGTAGGTTTATTTGGTGGTCAAAATAACTTGAGTTTTGGTCAAACTTTATTTGTGTAAACTTGTTCCTAAAGTTTAGGGACTTAAAATCCAAGTTAGAAAAACTATTTCCTAAAGTTAAGGTTTTTTAAGGGATAAATTTGTGTTCACAACACAAAGGATTATAATTGGAGGTGTAAAGTAATTCCAACCTAGAAGAGTGGTAAAACCTTGTGTTTAGGTTTTTTATCTCTTTGTTAGGTAGGGTCGAGCCAAAAACATTATAAAGAGAGGATTTTGGTGTTCTAGTGTTTAGGGTTTAGGGTTTTTCCCTAAACCAAGTTTCTAGAGTGTTTCTATGTTTCTTCTCTGTTACTAACAACCATGAAGAAGGTGTGGAAGAGAAGATATAAGGTTGATTTGAAGAATGTTATAGAGAGTTGATTTCTAAGGTTCTTAAATGGTGTTCTCGGGTATGTCTTGGTAACTCTTTTGTTTAGTCTTCTCTCGTGGGTTGTGGAAAGAGCATGTAATATAATGAAAGTTTTTCAGGTGGTGTTGGTCGTGGATGTAGCCTGCAAAGGTGAACCACGTATATCTTGTATTGTGGTTGTGTGCATGTTTATCTTTTGTTTCTCTTATTATTTCTCCCAGTTTGGTTCGGATCACCAATATCCTTTTGTGATCATGTGTTCTGCTGCGCTCGGGGTGTCAATTTCTTCAACAATTGGTATCAAAGCTTGGATGGGTTGTTTTGATTGAACCTGGTATTGAAAGATACTTTATTGTTCGGGTGAAGAAAATATGTTTGAAGATGATTTTCAATCAGTGTTTACTCAAATATGGATTTGTGATGTAATTTACAAACCGGAGGTTCAACTTGGTAGAAGGGTATGTTCTTCATTAGGTTTTGTGGAAAGAGCATGTAATATGATGAAAGTTTTTCTGGTGGTGTTGGTCGTGGATGTAGCCTGCAAAGGTAAACCACGTATATCTTGTATTGTGGTTGTGTGCATGTTTATCTTTTTTTTCTCTTATTATTTCTCCCAGTTTGGTTCAAATCACCAATATCCCTTTGTGATCATGTGTTCTGCTACCCTCTGGGTGCCAATTTCTTCAACAATTGGTATCAGAGCTTGGACAGGTTGTCGTGATTGAACCTAGTATTGAAAGATAGTTTATTGTTCGGGTGGAGAAAATATGTTTGAAGATAATTTTCAATCAGTGTTTACTCAAATATGGACTTTTGATGTAATTTACAAATCCGAGGTTCAACTTGGTAAAAGGTTATGTTCTTCGTTACGTTTTATGGAAAGAGCATGTAATATAATGAAAGTTTTTTGGTGGTGTTGGTCGTGGATGTAGCCTGCAAAGGTGAACCACGTATATCTTGTATTGTGGTTGTGTGCATGTTTATCTTTTGTTTCTCTTATTATTTTTCCCATTTAGGTTCAAATCACCAATATCCCTTTGTGATCATGTGTTATGCTGCCCTCGGGGTGCCAATTTCTTCAACAATTGGTATCATAGCTTGGACGGGTTGTTGTGATTGAACCTGGTATTGAAAGATACTTTATTGTTCGGGTGGAGAAAATATGTTTGAAGATAATTTTCAATCAGTGTTTACTCAGATATGGGTTTGTGATGTACTTTACAAATCGGAGGTTCAACTTAGTAGAAGGGTATGTTCTTTGTTAGGTTTTCATGATGTGGTATGGGATGCAAAATAAGATTGAATGAGGTGGAATACATATATATTTCTCAAAGGTTGTTAGTAACCATATACTATAAATAATAGGTTACAAAGTTTGAAGAAGTGATGGGAACTTGAGGTCTCATGTAGAAGAAGATCCAACAATGCTTCGAAGTTATGCACAATATTTTATATATTTATGTTGTTAAGTATATGTTAAAGTTTTCTTGTCAATACACGTAATATAAAAAATATACCCGATCTCGAAAGAATGTTCCAATATAATATGGGCATTCATACAATATATATTCTGAGCGAGTATGTCTGGTGCGATGGTGGCAAAAAGTATGTCAGATTTGTGATGGCTTTGAGAATCGCTTAAAGGATTAAGCTTGTTAAACACAATAATGATATATGATGGTTTGTTTTAGATACACTGTAATCATGATATGTACTGGAATATGATATTGAAGCTAATTCTTCATTTATGGGTTAGATTTAAATATGTTGTAAGTTACTTATTAGGTGGAGCTAATGGTTATTATTCTAGATGGTTCTCTTATTGACCAATAAAGGAGTCTGTGCAAGGATTCGTTGACGGTGATTGAAGATTTTCATGGCGTTTGTGAAATATGGCCAGTTTCAAAAGTGTTCTTCAAAAAGAATATGGTTTGAAGACTTTTATCAATGTCATGGTGTTTCGGACGAATAGATGGTTATATGAATATGAAAGTTTAGGTATGAGCTTCAAAGTAATTATATGGGTATATAAAGATGGTGAACAATTGTAGGAAGATGGAGGTGATTGTTATGTGATCGTCTCATCCTTGAAAGCATGATTTAAGGTGGAAAATTGTAGGTTTATTTGTTGGTAAAAAAAGCTTGAGTTTTGGTTAATCCTAAAGTTTAGGAACTTAAGAGCCAAGTTAGGAAAACTTGTTCCTAAAGTTAAGGTTTCTTAAAAGCCAAGTTTGTGTTATCAATATGAAGGAATATAATTGGAGACGTAAAGTAAATATGATCTAGAAGAGTGGTAAAACCTTGTATTTAGGTTTTTGATCTCTTTGTTAGGGGCGGTCGAACGCTATCGTAAAGGTCAATTTCAGTGTGAGAGAAAACATTGTAGAGAGAGGATTTGGTGTTTTAGTGTTTAGGGTTTAGGAAAATCCCTAAACAAAGTTTATAAAGTGTTTCCATGTTTCTCCTTTGTTACTAGCAACCATGAAGAAGGTGTGGAAGAGAAGATATGAGACTGGTTTAGAGAGTTGATTTTTAAGGTTTCTTCGATGGTGTTCTCGGGTATGTCTTGGTAACTCTTTTGTTTAGTCTTCTCTAGTGGGGTGTGGAAAGAGCATGTAATAATCTTGATATAATAAAAGTTTTTTTGTTGTGGTTTTGGTCGTGGATGTAGCCTGCAAAGGTGAACCACGTATATCTTGTGTTATGGTTATGTGCATGTTTATCTTATGTCTCTCTTATTATTTCTTCAAGTTTAATTCAAATCACCAATAGCCCTTTGAGATCCTACGTTCCACTACGCTCGGGGTGTCAATTTCTCAACTGCATCATCAAGCTTCATGGCTCGATACCGGTTCACAACAACAAGATTTCCAAAAACACATAAACAATCCACTACAATGACACTAAACACAGCAGTAATAAATAGTTCCAGAATACCAATTCTGCCGAATACCTATACTGATTTCGTATTATCAAAACCTTTTTAGGTTATACATGTTACTTGTATTACTGTTACTTTGAGAAAATCATTGATAAATGATTGGATCTAAGGGTCTTTTTATACCTATGTCATATGTTTCACCATGATTTTTAAAAATCCCCTTGAGAAATGGTTGGATTTATGGATCCTGCTATTTCTACTTACTATAGATTTATTATGTGGTTTGGATCTATTAATTTTGAACCAACCAAAGCCATTTAAACTAGATTTATTACCTTGGAAACAATTAGGAATGTAGGAACTCTTTTTCAGATTAGGTCACGTACCTATGATGTTAAGAGTTTCAAATGTCCTTGTTGCAATCGCTCCTAATCTCAAATCGGATGCCTATTATCAATATTTTTCATGCTTACCTCTTTTTCAGTAATAAAGTAAAAAAATGGCTAAATTGTTATAAACTAAATCAAAAGATGAACTATTGCACAAAAGAAATATAGAGAGAAGAAAAGAGAATTTCTCATTACTAGATATTAGTATACATTACAAAGGAATGAGCCTCAATTTATAGGCTAATACAAGAGAGGATGATAAAGATAGCATTAACATTAAGAAGTAATGGAATGCATTCTCATAACTAAGGTATTAAACATAAGTTATTACACTAAATGTGGGGGTTACCAAGAAGTGAAAGATGTGAAGAGGTGGAAGGGGAGATGATAAGGTGGTGGTGTAAGAGGGGTGTAAGAGTAGTGGAATCCACCAAAGAATTAATTTACAATATAATCAGAATTTTTATTTCTACCCCATTTATATACGGACGGTTGAAAACCGTCCATAAAAACCGCCTTTTCACACATGGTTGGATGTCCCAGGATTAGTAGGGGTGGTTTTGGATATTGCATGTGTAAGGGGCGGGTTTTCCACGGTTTTTTCAACGGTTTGTTTATCTTTTTTTAAAAGGTATAAGCTTTCCCTATAACAATGATAAATGGAGTAAATAAAGAGAACCTGACTCAACATCATCGAAAATTAGGCCATTGTAATTAGTTTCAGATGAAGTGAATAAAGAGAATCTGACTCCAGTCATCAAACAGGCCAGTCCCGTCTTAGTGTTGGTCATGAGGCATCTTTTGGTCACCAAGCAAATATTAAGTCGCATGTATAATTTGGAGCACAATTGCGATATTTGAGTCATACGGTAGATTTTGGATCATATGATTATTTTTTTTTGGCTCAATAATACAAATTTTAGGTGACAAAGAAATTTTTAGGTAGATCCAAAAGTAGGATTTTGGGTAACCAACCAACCATTGGGTTAAGAGCAATGTAGTTAATCTCGGATCTCGGTCTCGTCGCGGCCGAGACCTTGACATCTTGATAACGATATCCCGGGGAGATTATCGGCGAAATATCGGGAATCCCAAATTTTATATCCAACTATTTTCAACTATCTTCGAATTTTCAACAAGCATATACCTTGAATATCGGGCAAATCTCGGCCGTATCGGGCAAATCTCGGCCATATCGGACGAATCTCGGCCATATCGGACGAATCTCGGCCGTATCTGATACGGCGATATTTGAAGATTCGTCGCGCTCTTGAAGCGATACCTTGAATATCGCCGTTATCGCGGCCGTAACGGCCGATATTGACCACATAGGTTAAGAGGCGAATTATGTTATGACAGATTTTAAGTTATGATGTACATCTAAGAGGCTAATTTTAGATCATTGGGTTGATTTTGGGTTATAAGGTAAGTCTTCGGAAACAACGAAGGACTTTGGATCATTATAATTGATTCTAGATCACTTTGTATAATTTTTCTGTACCGGCAAATTTTGAATCACTGTGGAGACTGGGTCATGAGGCAAAAGTTAAGTGTCATGGCAAAGTTGAGTCACGAGGCTTATTTAGGGTTATAATGCAAATTTTGGGCCGCAAAGTAGCTTTAGTTCACAAAAACAGATTTCTGAGTAGCAAGATAAATATTTTTGTGTCTCGAAGCAAATACCGGGTCAAGAGGCAGATTTTTGATAACAAGGTAGAAGTTGGGTGATAAGGCAAATTTTGGGCAATGTGAGTCACATGGGGCATTAACCAAACGTGGGCTACTCGGTACATTTAAGAACACATGGAAATTTATGGGATAAAATGGAGATTTCAGTCCACGAGGTAGATTTTTTGTTATTTGGCAGATGTTACGGAACAACGATGAATTTTGGGACATGGGGTGTTTACAATGACAATTTTTGGGTTATAGTTCACACTTGAGTCAAGCAACAAAAATTGTATCACAAGCAGAGAAGCACAGATCAAACAAAGTTTTACTTATCGTGCGTGCGTAGAAGCTACAATTTGTAATTTCACAAAGACATGATGTTGGGATGGACTGGACAATAATAAAGCAAGTGATAGATACATTTATATGTCTAATTTGTTCCCTATCTTTATAGTGTTGGAACTCAATTTTATATTTATATTATGTTTTTATGTGTTTGTAGGTATTTTTGTAAAATAAACATTTTTGAAAAAATCGGTTCGAAAAAATGTTTAAGGCACCCGAAAGATTACTAAAGGTACCCACCTGCATGGATAAAGGCATCCAGGCTTGGATGAAGGCACCTATCTTCTTACCTTTCAAATAAATTTTGGGGGAGAGCTTTTGTGCTAAAATGTGAAGTTGTGTTCAACGTTTTTGGAAGAGATTTTAGGCTTTAAAAACAAGATACATTATTGCCTAAATAAGAAGGGACGTGAACAACTTAGAAACTCGAATTAGGACAAAATAGAATCTCCAACAACAATTGTTGCGAAGTAAGAAAAAAAAGATATTCTCGATTTTAAAAATACAGGGAGAAAACATAAATCGGGGAAATTTGGATTTTTTTCCTATTTTACCTGATTACTAGATATTAGTATACATTACAAAGGAATGAGCCTCAATTTATAGGCTAATACAAGAGAGGATGATAAAGATAGCATTAACATTAGGAAGTAATGGAATGCATTCTCATAACTAAGGTATTAAACCTAAGTTATTACACTAAATGTGGGGGTTACCAAGAAGTGAAAGATGTGAAGAAGTGGAAGGGGAGATGATAAGGTGGTGGTGTAAGAAGGGTGTAAGAGTGGTGGAATCCACCAAAGAATTAATATACAACACTCCCCCTTGGATGACACCACTCTATTATGATATTGCCTCGTTAAAACCTTGCCAGGAAAACCCAAAAGTGATAAAACCTAGACGAAGGAAAAAGAGTACAAATCATATCAAGGTGTTGGACGCGTCAAATATTGCCTCATTAAAACCCTGATAGGAAAACCCATTGAGACAAAACCAAGCGAAGGAAAAAGATTACAACAGCATAAATTTCCATCACATAATACTGATGTTCTCCCCCTGATGATGTGCACCCAAAGAAGTATAGAAAGACTGATTACATAATGTTGATCTTCAAGTAGAATCACTGACCGTCTTTGTTCAAAAGAAGATATAAGTTTGTCTTCAATAATGTCTTCGAATATCTCTTTAAGCAAATTTCTTCAAGTTCGTTGCCTCATCAAAACCTTGTCGGGAAAACCCAGAAGGAAAAAACCTTGACTAAGGAAAAAGAGTACAATTGTAGATAGATTAAGAAAAGGAGTTGGACATATATATTGCCTCGTTAAAACCTTGAGAAGGAAAACCCAGTTGGACAAAAACCTTGACTAAGGAAAAAGAGTACAACTCGTAAAGTCCAATATATCCTCCAGTAGAAAGAAGATATCTCAGTTGATTTACCACAAGTAGCTAAGCAGCAACCATCTTCAGCTCAAAAATAATTTGTTGGTAATGGAGACCTTTATGTTGCCATAACTTAATTTCAAATCTCAAGTTGAATTGTCTTTGTCAAATTCCCAATAGTTGATTTGTAGGATCTGATATATCTTTTAGTCTTCATAAATTCCTTTCAAACAATAATAGATGATCATCGTTGTTGCTGCAAAAAGGATGTTGTATCGTCTAACAATTTGGCAAATGAAAACTGACTATCTGTAGTTCATTACTTACGAGACTTTGGATAAATCTTCAAAGCAAAGATCAAATGTTAGAGGTACTACAAAAACCCATATACACAATGCCTCCATATTACTGCTAATTAAGTTTGATACATGATTCCAAGATCTTTTATCTTGAATTCTTTCAATAAGGAAGTATAACCTGTGATAATCTTTTAGAAGTTTACACGAACGTTATCTTCGATAACAAACAATTATGTCATACTATGACATGTAAAACTGGCAAATAATAGTTTCCCTTAAAATTCATCTATCAACGGGATACACAATACTTACTAAAGTATTGGGTATTTTTAAATCATTTAATAGTAGATGATGTAATTTCACAGATCTCAAGTGTCTGTAGAAACTAGATGCCACGTGTGGCGCTGTGCAATTAGCGTCCTTGTTCCTCTCGTCTCACTTTCATGCAAACTAATTAAGCATCAAACTTGTAACCTTACGGGTTCAAAATTTTTATTTATGTCCAAAAATGTTTATTAGTGAGAGGTGATGTGATTTTATATAGTGGTAAAATAGATTCGATTCTCGAACTTGTGAAGGTAATGATTTTAGAAAATAACGGATTTAATCTTAACTAATAAAAATCAGGAAAATAAACTAGAGATGATTTTTAGAAAATATGAAGAAAACCAGGAATCAGGAATCAGTTATTTCCAACAATTTATGTGATTAATCATGCAATTCTTTAAGCTCAAATATTGCCAAAATAGGTTTTTATGCAAACAAGCAGAGGTAAATCACAAGCATGGGACATCAGAGGTTGTCAACCCAGCATGACCCATCAAACAAAAACACCACTACTGAATGAAAACCGTTTTTTTCTATTTCGAAACTATGCAATTTTAACAAGTAAAGAATTGTAAATAATTAATTAAAAATATACTTACCACATAAAATTGAGAGAAAAACCTCCTCCATCATCCCAGTAAATAAACTTAGCTCATGGTGGAGAAAACTTTCTCAAAAGATCTCTTCATTGCTCAAAATATTGATTACAAAGTTGAAATAGATGTAACACAGCTGATTTGATACGCGTATATGCGTTACAGAAGATGGTTCAGCCGTTACAAAGGAAAATAAGCAACAGGAGTGAAGAAGGAAGACGAAACAGGAACATCAACACTTATAAGTGTTGCAGGATCGTCTTCTCCGTTGAGCAGCAGCAGGAACAGTCGCCGGAACTTCACTGTTTGCTTCCGGCGATGATTTTTGAGCTTCTCCGAGCTTGTCTGGTGCTTTTTAATCAATTCTCTTGGTATATATAGGTTGTACAAACCCTAGGGAGTCTTCAAACCCATTCAAACACGTTAAAATCTATCCAAATCTTCACAAATCCGATTCCAAGCCGGAATCCAATTTTCCGTCCAAATTCATGATTGTGCAATATTCTCCGGCGTAAATCACTCTAACTTGATGTGTTTGAGTTGGTCTTGGACTCTTGTAGCTTTTGGAACAAATTGGAATTGAAAACAACCCATTTTTCACGTTGATTCAGTTGACAGCAGTTTCACTTCGTGTTCCCGCCACTTTTGTTTTTGAAATGAGAATGGGTGCCCCCAATCCAAAATGTGGGTGCCTTTAACACTTTTTGAGCCGATTTTTCCACAAATCTTTATTCTTCTAATGTACCTACAAAAGCATAAAAACACGCAATAAACGCAAAATCGAATACTAACTCACTAGAAATTAAGGTGCAAATTAGACACTAAAATGTGTCTATCAAATACCCCCAAACTTACTATTTTGCTAGTCCTCGAGCAAACTACTCTAAAAAATAAAGTAAAAATCCTAACTCACTTTCGCAGGAATCGCGACTACATTTAGCATATGTAATAAGCCGTTAAACCCCTAGGTGTCCCTAGTGGACGAGTTTTGTCTCGTGAGGGTTTACAAGAGGTATACCCACAAAACCTGAATCTAGATCTTAGCAACACGTGAACGATTAAGGGTAAACACTAAACAAGCTAGTTAGTTGGCTACTCAGATATTCGGCTATAGGGACCATTACCCTTTATGGATCCAATCACTGTACACGAGTGTTAACTCAAGCATACTAAAATTCATATCTAAGACAACAGAGTTCTACTCAGACAGTTATCTAACCACCCATCACATGAAAAGACTTAGAAGATGGACGTAGACTGTAGAAGATCGCAAATGTTGACCAAGGCGAACGATGTGTCCCATATCTGTCTGAAGGTCAGTACCGAGATGAAACCTAGTGTGTCGAGATACTCCCTATTTATTTTCAACGGTTACTACTAACTAAAATATTTACAAGTTCCCATGGATCCTGCGTTCCATGCTTGTTTAGGCGACGGAGACAGGGATAACTTTAAAATACCAAATACTATTTTTTTTCAATTTTTTTCTAACTTTTTTCGAATTTTTTTTTTCCTTTCTTTTTTTTTTCGAACTTTTTTCTTCTTTTTTTTTTTTT
>JAJJMC010007730.1:2181716-2235330 GCA_023531435.1 Papaver californicum
TTTTTTTTTTCGAACTTTTTTCTTCTTTTTTTTTTTTTCTTCTGACACCTAATACATGTGTGTTCCCATGGATCCTGCATTCCACGCTTGCTTAGGCGACGGAGACATGTGGACCATACACATAACTCTAAAACACTAACGTATTATTCATGTGGGGCATGATCTCAACACACTAAATGTCATTCCAGCGCTAATTAACATGTCGATGCTAGGACCCACCAATACTCTCAGAAAAACATGAAATTGCAAATAATAAAACTGAACGTGATGTGGTGGTGACAACTATCATGTTATTTCTAACACCTGAACTCTGTCTCCTTTATGAATAGACCATCTAGCTGGGCACACCAATCCTTATAGCAAAATGGCTAAGTTTCCATCTACCTAGAGTGGTTAGTGTCACCCTGAATTGTTCACATGCTTCTAAATTCCAAATCTTATTAATCCTAAAAAGTCTCCCAATACCCCCAAACTTAAAATAAACAGTGTCATCAATGTTTCTAAACACTGCATGAAAAGGAATTAGGGAAAGATATTACCGTGTCGCATGAGCATAAGTTACCTTTTTAAATCATATAGCAATAATCGGAACAACTGTGGATCATCTGAATCAAATAGTGTTATCCACAATAGAAGGAAACAGCAGCAAGCTACGAAGATAAACAACCTGAGCACACTTTGATCCCTATTTAGGTAAACCACATCGACCAGAGGATTGGTTTTTGGAAACTGAACTTCTTTCTGAACATGAGGATCAGTAGATCTAGCTCGAAGGTGATCTTGTACAATGGCAGACGTGCATATGTCAGGTCCCAAGCTAGGGACCTTCCTAAGAGTTAATGGTATAGCACATGGAGAATGATAGTCACCCCCAAACTTATAGTTTTCAGTGTCTCTAGATAGACTAATAACAATTTCCCTCATTTCCGGATCGTCAGATTCTCGAAAATAGTCAATTGCTTCTTCTAAATTACAATCTGGTGGTGCAGAACCTAACAAAGTGCTCACTTCATTAATAACACTATCATTATCGCCATCAATTCTATAGTTGGCTAGGCATTTCTCTAATGGATCTTCTAATGGGTCGAGCCTACGCTGCATCTCCCTAGACGGTTTGGATTCCTCCTCTGAATGGATCTGGTGTATACAAACTGTTGGGCTAATTCCCTTAATATCTGCTATGGTCCATCCTAAAGCTTTCTTATTGTCCTGAAGCACGGTTACTAGCCTATTCTCTTGGTCACTATCCAAATCTGAAGCTACAACCACAGGTAAGGTCTCTGATGGGCCTAACTCATCAAACTCTAATCCAAAGTGGGCTAGACATTTTCTAACGGGTCTTCTATTAAAGTGTTTGGTAATGACTCCTGAACTGGGGTCTCTATCATGTTGACATTCTCTAAGATGGGGTCATCTAACTCTAGTGGTTGATTACTAATGTTGAAGATATTCAGCTCAATCGTCATGTTACCAAAAGACAAATTCATGACACCGTTACGACAGTTAATGATCGCATTAGATGTTGCTAAGAACGGGCGACCTAGTATAACCGGTATCTGATTTTCTGGATCAGGCACGGGTTTGGTATCAAGCACAACAAAGTCCACTGGATAAATAAATTTATCCACTTCAATCAAAACATCCTCTATGACACCACGAGGAATTTTTACGGACCTATCAGCTAACTGCAAAGTCATCTGGGTAGGTTTCAAATCGCCTAGTCCTAGATGGAGGTACACATGGTACGGCAGTAAGTTCACACTGGCTCCTAAATCGAGTAAAGCTCTTTCTACACGGTAGTTTCCTATCGTGCAAGCAATGGTTGGGGAACCTGGATCTTTGTACTTAAGAGTTGTACTATCCTGCAGAATAGAACTTACGTGGCTAGCTATGAAGGTCTTCTTTTGCACACTATGCTTTCGCTTTCGTGTGCACAAGTCCTTAAGGAACTTGGCATAGGGGGGAATCTGCCTAATTGCATCTAATAATGGAAGGTTGATAGTGACCTGCTTAAACACTTCCATTATTTCGTTAAAATTAGATTCCTTCCTAGTAGGTGCTAACAACCTTGGGTATGGAGCTCTAGGCATGAAATCAGTTCTCTGAGGGGTTGCCTCAGGTTCGTCAGAGACTTTATCAGTCTCTTCAACTATTGGATCAGGGTGAACTACAGTTTGTTCACTATCAGGCCTAGTTACCTTGTTATCCACTACCTTACCATTCCTGAGGGTACTAATAGCATTCACATGACTGGATGATTTCTCACCAGTCGACATTTCATTAACTCCTCTTGGATTTGGTTGAGGTTGACTAGGGAACCTACCAGGTTCTCGCTCTCTCAGAGCCGCAGCAATGTCACTAACTGAGGTTTGTAAACTAGAAATAGCTCTTTCTATGCTCTAGAATCTCTGCTCATACTTATCGTCATTGCTGGGCTGAGTTGGACCAGCCGAATTCTTATAACTGAAACCTGGAGGACCTTTAGCATTACTAAACTGACCTTGAGCCTGGCCTTTCGACCAGGAAATGTTCGGGTGGTTTCTCCAGCCAGGGTTATAAGATTCCGAATACGGGTCAAACTTTCTATGGTTATCAAATCTAGTGTTATCATAAAGAGAAAAAGCCTGCTCTTCGAATTGGTTGGGCTCTGAACTACTAGCTTGATTCATTTCGACCAGTTCTAGCCTTCTAGATAAGGCTTCTATTTGGGCCTTTGGATCAAAAGATCCTTCTACCCTATTAACATTTCATCTTCCTAGAAGAATTGTTCTTTTTGGCTCCTTAATGCTCTCCCACTGCTGGGTCTTTTCGACGATGTCACGTAGAAGTTTCATCGCCTCAGAAGGAGTCTTACTGTCGAACCCTCCGGTTGACAAAGACTCGACCAAGGGTATAAATACGTAGTCCAAACCCTCATAGAGGATCTGAACTAGCCTTAACTCCTCTATTCCGTGGTCTGGGCATTGGGACAATAAGTCATTGAACCTTTCTACATACACATACAGAGACTCTCCCTCTAGCTGGGAAAACGTGTATATTTTCTGCCTAACAGACGAAATTTTGTTCCTAGGGAAGAACTTCTGAATAAAAGCTGAAGTAAGTTGCGCATAGGTTTCAATTGACTGAGGAGCCAAGAGGTATAGCCACGACTTGGATTTGTCTCTTAGTGAAAAGGGAAATAGTCTGAGTTTAATAGACTCGTCATTCAAGTCTCTAATCCTGATTGTGCTACATATTTCCTCGAATTCCCTAACATGAAAATAGGGGTTTTCGTTTTCTTTTCCTAAGAATAATGGAAGCATCTGGATGATTCCGGGTTTTAGTTCGTAGCTCGCTTCAGTAGCGGCTAACTTGATGCAAGATGGACGTGAGGTCCGGGTCGGATTCAACAAATCCTTCAAAGATGTCATTGCTGACACGGTCTCTGGAGTGACTAGTTCACTCTCAGTTGGCTTCTCAAGGTTAAGGTGAACTACCAGTCTTCCACTAATTAATCTACCTTGAGGGTCTCTATCCCAAGTTCGGCTTAAGGGCGTTCTTGGCATGCAAAAATTAAATCCTAACAAGCAGTTAATCAAACACAATCGTGCCCTGACTCAACCAAATCAAACCTAAATCTAGCAAACAACAAGCATGATGGTTCCACTTAGATTGTTTCTAGACCAGCTTCTATTCTTTCAAAAGGCAACTGGTTACAATTTTAGCAAACCTCTTAGAACGATGCGAATTAGATTAAGTCGAAGAGAAACAGGATAAGCTCTAAGGAGCTTTGATAACCCTGTCTCTTTGGCACTTTTCCCTGGGTTACAAGGCGGCTCTAATCAACTTAAAATAATCTTACTGAACTTCAAGTTAGGCTAATAAAGTAACCAGTACAATCCTTTTGAACGATTTTCCAATAAGCTCGATACCCTATAGGTCTCTTTCTAGTCAAGATTTTAGGCTTAGGTTCGCATAGGTTTCGTTTTCCTAAAGCGGGCAAGAAGGAGACGGTGATGAAATCCGAAACCTTATCTTGTATGGCCAGGCCTTGCCCTTTACTATGCAAAAATTAAAGTCCGTATTCAGTCCTCAGCATATATGCATACAAAGGCGTCCAGAAAACCCACTGACAGGAGATTCGTGGGTTGGTCGAAGTTTACCTCCCGTACCAGACGGGCGATGAACCGTTGAAGTCGACTCGGGCCACTAATATCCTTTTCAATAGTGTGCGAACCCGAGGAGCCGAGACAATATCGTAATTGTCGTCCTTCCCTGCACACAGTTTGATATTTAAAACTACCCTTCCGTAGGGTTTAAAAATAATAAAATGTCCAAAAATGTCCAAAAGAAAGTCCAAAAAATGTCCGAAAATAAAAGAAAAATTACAGAAATAATAAAAACCCTAATACAATTTTCTAAACGAATTAAAACTAATTAAAATAAACTAAAAATCTAATTAAGAAAAATAAAATCTTCGATCTTCTTTTTCGTTCTTTAAGCTTTTCCCTTTAACTCCAAGTCTTTAGCTTTAATTCCAAAACTTTGGCTTACTCCCTTTCGATCCAAAATTCAACCTGTAGCAAAAAGAGAAATACCAAAAGAAACGTAAAATAGAACAAAGTAAAATAATAAAAATAAAAATAAAAACCTAAAAATAAATATAAAACCTTAAACCTAAAAACAAGTCCCCGGCAGCGGCGCCAAAAATTGATGTGATTTTATATAATGGTAAAATAGATTCGATTCTCGAACTTGTGAAGGTAATGATTTTAGAAAATAATGGATTTAATTTAAACTAATAAAAATCAGGAAAATAAACTAGAGATGATTTTTAGAAAATATGGAGAAAACCAGGAATCAGGAATCAGTTATTTCCAACAATTTATGTGATTAATCATGCAATTCTTTAAGCTCAAATATTGCCAAAATAGGTTTTTATGCAAACAAGCAGAGGTAAATCACAAGCATGGGACATCAGAGGTTGTCAACCCAGCATGACCCATCAAACAAAAACACCACTACTGAATGAAAACCGTTTTTTTCTATTTCGAAACTATGCAATTTTAACAAGTAAAGAATTGTAAATAATTAATTAAAAATAGACTTACCACATAAAATTGAGAGAAAAACCTCCTCCATCATCCCAGTAAATAAACTTAGCTCATGGTGGAGAAAACTTGCTCAAAAGATCTCTTCATTGCTCAAAATATTGATTACAAAGTTGAAATAGATGTAACACAGCTGATTTGATACGCGTATATGCGTTACAGAAGATGGTTCAGCCGTTACAAAGGAAAATAAGCAACAGGAGTGAAGAAGGAAGACGAAACAGGAACATCAACACTTATAAGTGTTGCAGGATCGTCTTCTCCGTTGAGCAGCAGCAGGAACAGTCGCCGGAACTTCACTGTTTGCTTCCGGCGATGATTTTTGAGCTTCTCCGAGCTTGTCTGGTGCTTTTTAATCAATTCTCTTGGTATATATAGGTTGTACAAACCCTAGGGAGTCTTCAAACCCATTCAAACACGTTAAAATCTATCCAAATCTTCACAAATCCGATTCCAAGCCGGAATCCAATTTTCCGTCCAAATTCATGATTGTGTAATATTCTCCGGCGTAAATCACTCTAACTTGATGTGTTTGAGTTGGTCTTGGACTCTTGTAGCTTTTGGAACAAATTGGAATAGAAAACAACCCATTTTTCACGTTGATTCAGTTGACAGCAGTCTCACTTCGTGTTCCCGCCACTTTTGTTTTTGAAATGAGAATGGGTGCCCCCAATCCAAAATGTGGGTGCCTTTAATACTTTTCCCGGGTGCCTTTAACACTTTTTGAGCCGATTTTTCCACAAATCTTTATTCTTCTAATGTACCTACAAAAGCATAAAAACACGTAATAAACGCCAAATCGAATGCTAACTCACTAGAAATTAAGGTGCAAATTAGACACTAAAATGTGTCTATCAAGAGGACAACCAAATATGGATGCCTTTCACCCATATTAGTCAACCATACATATTGTCGATACTTCACGGCAGTTTCTATGCGAAAAAGGATTTTGTCTATAATACATGTATGGTTGTCGCTACTCTGAATACATGTTCGACAATAACTACGATTATGTACGCGTATAAAAATCATTCTTTAATATCGACACCACTTGTCCACTTAGGAATGAATTCCTCTTTAGGAGATAAATATGGCTCGGTGATTAAAGATCGTAGTTAAATAGTCTCATTGAGAACATTATCAATAGCCTCCCCAGGAGCACTATTTTGATCCAGCGTGATTGGCTTCCTCTATCAAGGAATATATATTATTTTATATTATTTCATCAACAATTCAGATGAGTTATAGACGACTCAATTATTGTTAACTCATGGCATGCCCTGCAGGGACATAAACTAATGCCAAAATACGTGCAACAACAAATGAGTTTTAATTATTCTTCTTGTAAGAATAAAATGCTTCAAGCATATCATAATGAATGAATAACTTCTCCACCTTATACCGAATTGGTGCAAGAATTATGATGAGACCAATTCATGACGTTCTTATAACGACTGCTTTCCTCCCTCTAACAGCGGGAAGTCTCATCACATCTAGTATTATTCATGCAAAATATATTATGGGTGAATGACCTTGGATCCAAGTAGGTCATCCGAAAAAGTTTTTTTTTTTCTTCGGATTGTTCATCATAATATTACAATTAATAATTTTAAATCACCCATGCTCATATATGTAATTAAAATTTGACATCGTATACTTTATCAGTGTGTACCCTGATTAGCATTTATTATAAACGATAGTCATATGCTCTTGTATTGGTACGTCTACCAAAATTTGAGCGGGAAATTCCGCTTGATTGGTACTAATCAATCAATATGTCGGAAACGTTTAATGCTGTAAAAATTGTGCTCTTGTAGCAAAGAATATGACATATATTTTGAGTTTTGATAATAAAACCATTAACAAAAGTATTTAGTAACTATGGGCTACTTCGGGAACCCAGAATTTTATGGATACCTGAAATCCAAAAAAATTCATAGACCACTTCTGGAGTCTATATTTATGGATTACTGCGGGAACCCACAATAATTTGGATTGCTACAAAAATTTATAATTTGCATGTTAGACTAAATATGGAGTTAATAACATCCCATGGATTGCTTCTGGAATCTTTTTTTTTTTTTCAAGACCAATAATTAAAATAAACAAAAATCAAAATAAATAAAGAACATACACAGATATAGTACCAACATAATTTAAATATCAATTTCGTCATCTTCGGGTTTGACGAAATATTCATTGCCAGTGTACACGTCGACACATTATTTGTAAAATAAAATTGTCTTAACATCAGGGTCATGTTACTTCTGGAACCGCGGATAGAGACATGATGTCACTTTGTTACAGGTCACTTCAGGGACCGACCGATTAACCGAGTGAACTTCTTTTGTCCATATTGTGTCACACTGAGTTCCAACTTCAGGTGGAACAGTCTTTTTTAATAATAATAATAAAAAAAAATGTACCAACATGTTCATGAATATGCTTAGAATAGTTAAACAAATAAATCAGATTATTTGCTTAGAATAATAATAAAAAATTATTTTGCAAGATAAAAATTATATCTTAATTTCTTACCGCTAAGGAGAGCTAGGGTGCTGATAACGTGTTATAAACTAAATCAAAAGATGAACTATTGCACAAAAGAAATATAGAGAGAAGAAGAGAGAATTTCTCATTACTAGATATTAGTATACATTATAAAGGAATGAGCCTCAATTTATAGGCTAATACAAGAGAGGATGATAAAGATAGCATTAACATTAGGAAGTAATGGAATGCATTCTCATAACTAAGGTATTAAACCTAAGTTATTACACTAAATGTGGGGGTTACCAAGAAATGAAAGATGTGAAGAGGTGGAAGGAAAGATGATAAGGCGGTGGTGTAAGAGGGGTGTAAGAGTGGTGGAATCCACCAAAAAATTAATTTATAACATAAATCAATTTTTTAGTGAACCATGATAAATAAGACTGCATGTGATTGTGGTCGCACACAGTTTCATAAGCCTTATTTAAACCCAGCGTACAAAACTCTTACACAGAGGGCAATACTACAAATCAGTAGAAACTAAGTTCCCTGATAATTGCATTGCTTTCTTTGCAGTAACTATTCATTACGAACACAAGCATATTATTGTAAATCAAATTATTATTATTTTTTATTTTTTTGGTATTAAAATAAACAATTGGAGTTAAGTAAATTATTATATATATTAAATTTCTATAACAACTAACTTCAATTTCAAGGCTTTAAACCACTCTAAAGCATCACCTTGTCGGCCACTGTTTTCTCCCTTTCTTGCTGTCAATTGTTAGTTAATAATAGAAGAATTCAATTGCCTCAAAAACTTTCCATTTTGATTTCAATATTTTCCCGTTTTTGTACATGAATTTTTATAAACATCACTAGTATAACATAAATTTTCATTTATTTCAGAAATACTGTGGGGACAAATATCCAATTAACTTATCTTAACTATTTTATCTATCGGCTTAAAACTAGTGAGAAAAAAATTTCATTTCCCGCCTTACTCAAATGATGCAGGGGAACTGTTCTTTTGCTTATGGTTCTTATCGTGATTATGTGGATTTCATGTGAATGGATGCTATTTGTATATAAAAAAGAAAGTACCCACGAATTGTTGGAAATTCTTTTAAATAAATACTTGATGGTGATGATCCTAAAGTCTGATAGCAGATGAAATGTCTTGTGTAATCAACCTCATATGGGCTCTTGTGGGTCATGTGGTTATACGGAAGACGGCTGAACCTCAAGTTTTCATGTTCAAATTTACCAATGCAAGTGATTTCTCAACTATAATTCTAATCTAAATAGAGTTCATTGGGAATTACTGATACTTCGCCTATGGACTACTGAAGTGCCTCATTAACATATCGATTTCAACAACAACGACTTCTGTATTTGTTTTTCTTTAAGATTTGATCCAGTAGAAAGAGGATGTGTGGTAAAAATTGTAGATGAAAAGGTAGGAAAGATCTTTGCTTTGTTTAGACTGCTAGATATATTTATATGTCTTATTTAATCTCATATGTATATTGATAGGATTCAATTTTTATACTAATATTATTATTTTCTATGTTTTTAAATATTGATGGTGTAATTGGCTATTCAAAAAAAATTGGTTAAAAAATGTTAAAGGCACCAGAAAAATGATAAAAGCATCCATATTTAGGATCAGGGCGCCCACCTTCTTTTAAATTCAAAACGAATTTTGGCGGAAATTTTCATTCTCGATTTATGAAGATTTTAAACGTGATTTGAAGGGCCTAAGGTAAGATTATATTCTTGCCTTATTAATAGGATTACGTACATGCTTTAGATAAGTCAAAATTAACAACAATATCATGAATAATTGCTTCTCAAAAACAGATCGGGAAACTTGGGATTTATCTTTCTAAGATTACATGATTTTATTTTTATACTTTTCAATATTGTTCGAACAACAAAGCAACAACGAGAAGAAAGAAAGCAAAGAGTTTGATCGAGATTTTGTTTGAAGAGAAAAAAACATATCCGAGATATTTCCCGAGAATTATTTCATTAAAAGGAAAATATTTTTGAAGATATTTAAGGATTTGGAGGAGTTATTGTAACGAGATTTGTTGTTGTAGTATAAATAAAAATCAAGGGTGAGCATCAGAAAGAGGGGAGAGAGCCACAGAAGCAGAGGAATGGAGTTTCAGAAACTCTACAATTTTTAAGGTTTATCAGCGAAGAAGAAGAACATACAACACTCATAAACTGTCGCAGAAAAAACCGTTACCATTTCTTTTATTATTTACTACGACGAAAAACAATTGTTCTTTTATCCACCATAGAACAATGCTTTTTCAACTGCATCAGAAGACAGTCTTAGTTCAACCGCACCAGAGAGCTGACATTAACTCAACAGTTTTCTTTTCTTTTAGCGGCAAACCTAATCTATTCTTTTTCATATATATTGTAATGGGTATCTCATATCTCTATTGGGGTTTGAAGATGAATTCAAAATTATTACGTAAGAAACTCACAAATTTCTATTTAATTTTCCCTTGCCCTTTATGAATAGATTAATTGATTTATTAATTTCTTTCATACGGTACTCTAGTGATGCAACGAATATTATTGAAAAGAAAGAAAAAAGTGGCTTTGTTCAGACCTCGAATTATTCTTACGAATAACGACTATGAACAGGGATTATTAATTAGACATCGGTTTTCGGATCATAAATAAAAGTTAGAATTAAACTTGAGCAAGTTTAAGAAAATAATTTTATTAATCAAATTCAACTGTCTAGAACAATAACTTGAAGACTCTTAAATAGACTTTTGGTAAAAACCCTAACTTGTGTAACAAGAAAGGATGAAAAAAAACCAATAAACCAACTCAAACCCTAATTTGCTATTTTTAGCAAATTTTGGTCGACCTAAAATAATGAAAGTACTCTTAAAATAAAACTATTTGCTGCAAACGGTGACCCAAATGGAATCATAACGAAGAAGTTATTAACAAAGCAAAACTTTTCTAAAATAGCAAAAACCTCTGTTTGAAGTCTTAAACAATGGAATTTGGCAAAATATGAAGAACTTGCGAAAAAGTCGCATGTCTTGATCGTTGACCCGTTTCTAATCAAAATGGACCCCTCTTGAGCTAAATTACGACAATCAAGTTTTTAGCCTTTAAATAGATTATAGCTTGCTCGTCTGCATCATCTAGCTTGGTGTTGTATTGATCAATTATTCGTCAAGCTAAAAAAAATATACATTTAATTTAATAGTTTTAACTACAACATCTTCCGAGGCTTAATATCGTTTGGTCCTAAATCACCTTGACTTCTTTTTAAAATGAGAGTTTTACATAATAACTTGATGGATTCCAAAAATCCTAATACCTTATACTTGTTAGTTTAATAATTAATCTTCATTTTATTTATTTTTATCATCTAATACAGTATTTAATTATAAACTAAAAGTAGTAATTACATTAGTCTTTAAGGACGAATTGTATCTGTATACTTTCTCATCGACATCCGTACACTTGCGGCATTTAATTAAAAAATTGATGAGATTTTAATTAAATACCATAAGTGTGCGACTTTCGATTAGACAATATACAAATAAGGTTCATTCCACAGAGATTTTTAAAAACGCAATTCCTAATTTTTAATTAATTAAATGCTGATAACAAATTGATCGAGATTTGTGATTATTCTAAAATTCTAAGAATGCATAAATTACTAAAAATGATTTTTGGTAATTAAATAAAAGAGAACCTAGGATTCAGGATTCTATCACTGTTATGCTAACCGGATTGCTGCAATCGTTTTCTATAATACTCTCTATTAAATTACTCAAGACGACTTAGGATAATTATATGTCTCGGAAAATGTTAAATTTTAATCAATTGATTTTTCTCAAAATGCTAATAATTTTCTTCACTATAAAATGCTAGTCTCTAAAAGAATATGTAACTCATTAAATTAAGCATTAGGGTACATGAAGAAAATTATTGTTGTGATGAAGCAAGAAGCAGGACTAAGAGAATTATTATAGAAAAATGACTACAAAATATTAACAAACGTAGTAGGATTTCCCCTTAAATCCTAGATAGAAATCCAACTACTCATATTAAGAAAAGTAAGAGAAAATTGATTATATTGATAAAATTTAGAAACGCTTACACTTTTGTTTTACTTTTTTTTGGCTGAAAGGAGAGAAAATATTACAGTTGAAGAAGAATTGTTCTATGGTGTAGTAGAAAAGCACTGCTCCTTGGTGCAGTAGAGGAAGAACTGTCGCAGCATAGTCGAGAAAAACTGTCGATGTATCTATTGAGGAAAAAAGAAAAGACCACAGTTTCCTGCGACTGTTCTCAGGTGTGGTTTCTTCCTTCTTAGTTTTTGCAGAAACTTCTCGACTGAATTTTTCTCTATTCTGAGCTACTCCAATCTCCACTGTGATGTTCCTAAAGGCCTTACAATTATGCTAAAACACACAAATTACCAAATCTCGTCCAAAAAATCTTTAAAGCAAATCTTTTATTTTTTAATGAAAAAGTCTCCAAAAATATTTTTTCTTTCTTCCGAACATTAATCACGATTCTGTTTTCTCCCAAGTTATATTAGCGTAGAAACGAAATCAAGTGAAAATATGAACGAAATCCCATATCGTACGTAATTATTTTTCTCCCTGTTTTTTTTTCTAAAACGTGTAAGAATATTTGATCCAAGATTTTCTTTGATTTTCTTCTTTCCAAAAGTTGTACAAATTCTTATTATTAAGACAAAATATATTCTTGTATTAAAACCTAAAAAATTCTCCTCCAAATCGTGTTTCAAAGTCGACAATTGAGAGAGTGAATTTCCATCCAAAAATATCTTTTGAATTTGAAAAAAAGTGGGTGCCCTTAATCCAAAGCATGAGTGACTTTACACTTTTCTGGGGGTGGCTTTAACACTTTTTTAATCCAAATTTTCCGCAATAGCCAATTCCAGAAAATACCTATAAATAACAATAATAGTTTAAAAACTGAGTAATGATAATATAAATATAAGATCAAATAAGACACAAAAATGTGTCTATCAAATACACCCAAACTTATATGTTACTAGTCCTCAAGCAAATCTAATATAAAAATATAAATCTAACTCACTTTCGTAGGAATCACGACTACATTTAACATGTCCAGCAAGCCATTAAACTCCTAGGTGACCATAGCAGACGAGTGTTGTCTCATGAGGGTTTACAAGAGGTATACCCACAAAACCTTTATTCCAACTTCTAATTAGTCACAAGTGTCCAAAGAGCTATGATGACATAAAGTTTCTCCTCATAATACCAAGTAATTATAAGTGCAAGAGAAAATACAAGCTAGTACAATAATGAATGAGAGAGAGTGTGTGATGTGTTGAACCACTGCCAAAGATTTTTTTTTCCAGATGGACAACGGACTAACTGAGCAACCAAATAAGCATTTTGTCTCGACTCTGCCTCACCAATTGATGAATTTTATAAAAAAATTCACTCATAAAATGATTTTAAGGGTCACACTGATGTGTAAGCAGGATTAAAAAGAAAATACTTACACATTATTGATGGTAACAATTATTTTTCTGTTTCTGATGATCTCGAAGGAAAAGAAATATGATGACTTCTTAGGAAATCGACCATATATAAGGATGGGAACATCCACTCACCTTCTAGTATTGGAATCACAACTCTCTCTCATAGTGCTCAATAAAAACAATTGTGTCTTCAGCTTCAACCCTTGAAACTTTTAGAACTTTGCTCTTTTTCTTTGATCACTTGTTGTTTGGAAACTTCCTTTTGAATTTCTTCTTTTCCATGGCTTCTCCATTTATGAAGCTCATGTTTTAAGTGATGTTATGACTCCAGTAAAACACAATGTTATAATTAAAGTAGATGATATTGAAGTGGTATATGTTAAGATTTGCTTTGTCGGCTTGCCTCATGCAACATGCATAAGGTGTTGGAACATTATTCATCAAAGAAATGATTTCTAAACCATCCAAATGTGACACTAGAAAACCACCTTCATCTTTGTTCTGAAAGATGAAAACACAATTAAGTTGATTATCAACGGAAATAAGCGCAATCAAGTATAAAAACTAATGTTGTAGCATATGTTTTTGCTAGATTACATATATATGAAAGTGAGATTGAAAAAGAACTGTTGATGGTGGATTTTTGACAAAGGAAAAAATTGTAATATTGCCTCTGCTCAGCTGCAGAAGCATGAAATAAATATGTACGAATTTCTAACCCGACATCGGAATTATGGATATGTATTTCTATCTTACATTTTGCAAGAGAATTAAGAATGCATATTCAGCTCATAGCTACAATAGCTATGTAGCTCTTTATATATTTATACACTTTGAAAATTTCAGGGCTTTACCTAGCTAAACCCTTGTTATTTCATGTGCATTATTTGTATTAATCAGAATATGCTGATTATACAAAATTATGAACGTTCAGAATAGAGGCTATACCATATCTGAATGAAAACGTTAATTAGATGTATACCATCTAATTGCAAATTCGCATCAATCATTATCTCAAGTTGCAAACTTCCACAGCTGAATCTCTTGAAAATGTTTTGTATGCACTGCATGAAAGTTGAGCATAGATAATAACATTAAATCTCATACAATTGAAAAATTCTAAACAGGCCATAAATATGGCCACGACATTAACGGATGCCAAATCTAGTGGTGTACAGGCAATAACCATGGCACTAGCAAGTGTCAGCCTTATTGAACCCTAGCCACACTCCCAACACCAATGAGTGACAAACACATGTGCCAAAAGGTTAGAAAAAAATAAAAAAAAACCAAAAAAACAACTAACAAAGCACGTGCCAAACAGGCCCTAGCTGTGCTAGCGCTAACACCAACGTCAACATAAGCGTTAATAAGCTATTGCTAACGCTAGCACAAGCGTCAGGCTTGACGCCTTGTTAAGACTTCACCCATTTTCAATATTTTCTCTCTTTCCTATCACGCTTCATGCTTGCACCATCACCTAGGCTACAACCATGACATTGATAGGTACTAACAACACCACGGTCAAGCTTGTAACACTCATATACATCATTCTACCTAGCACGAACATTCTGATACAACAAAACTCAGAGTCCATGACTCCACTAACTCTCACGAAAGATCAAATCATATTTTATGGGGGGATTATTCATGGGGTTTCGGTCTGGTGGTTACAGCAACATGCTGGCAACATCCCATGACAATGAAGTTACAAAATAGTGGTGGCGGTTAAAGTGGTTAAAGAGGTGATGGAGTAATGATCCAGAAGTTTCCAGAAACTTCTCAATACAAAGTGGGCGGTTACACCATTCCCCCACAATCTCCATCACTCCATCTCCCCACTACCTCAGCTACTTTACAAGGAAAATGTGTGTTAATAATTACTATAAACATGCTACTTAGCCTGTTTCAGAAACACAAAACAAGATGATCATTCTCATAGCTCTGTTATTCTCCATCTATATACACAATTCAACACACAAATTCCTTCAACTTTATTTGCTTTCCTCCCATAAGATCAACCTATTTTCTCTCCTAGTGACTGAAGCAGGGCGAAACGACTACTATAGTGGTTTAGGCTTGCCATGTATAATTTTGATTTTTGAATCTAAATAAAGTACTTCTACAGTACATTGATTTCCCTAAAATCAATTTTTAGGTACTAACAATTAGCGACCACTGTGGGAGATCAATCTCTCGGTCACGATCCAATTTTTCAACCATCTGAAAATCAATTCTTCAATCATCTAAAAATGGTGAATCTTAGGTCGGGTTCAGCACTAAATACCAATTCAGGTTCAACAACCACTCCTAACCCCGGTAATACTAGTGTCGGAACTCCTGAGATCATTCCTCAAAACACCACACTGAAAATACCAAGACTCCTCTATGTACCACTGAAGGTGTCAAAAACAAGGAACAACCGTCACCAACCAAAAACGATTTGATGAAGCGCCAAGAAACCTTGGAAGAAACCCAAGTATCCATGGATACTACCCATAAGTAAGTTCTTACCTTTCTTAGGACTTTAACGGAACAATTATCATCAGAATATCCTCCATCGTAACAACGTTCTGTACAATAACACCACTCAGAGTGCCTTCTTCAACAATCACGTCAGGGGGAGTTTGCTCATGATTTTGGGTTAGAAAAGACATACTACCAGTGTCACGGCTCATGGTAATCTCCAATCCTTGACCTACAAGTTCATCTCTCTGATTTGGTTCATTCTCCCCCTAAAAATGGAGACATTGTAGAGATAATAAGCTAAAATAGCTTAAACACAAGGAATTGAAGCATAAATCATAAAATTCATAAAGTATGTCCATTATCAACCTAAAAATTCATTAAAATGTGTCTTGGGTCATGCCATATGGTTTAGAAAGGATATAAGTCGTTTTGTAAAAATGTCGCCATAAACGTTTTTGCACTACCCTCCGGAAGAACTGAAACTGGCACGAATTGGTAATGAATTTGGAGATTATTTATATGCCAAATGATTCATATGTATGTATACTACAACAATATAGAAGGCATGAATCTGAATTTTTTCTGAAAGCGAAAATTTCTGAAGTCTTTCATGAAATCATGTATGATTCAACACATTTGTTGGTTTAAGATCTATAATCATGTCATGTGAGATGCTGATAAGGAGTGTGCGCTTGGATTCATTTGATCCAATCATGTTGTCAGTACATTTAAAAATAATAAATAATTATTTTATTTTCTATAAATCGACCGCTGGGATCCTTGTATATACCAGATGAGTCGATATTAGTTTAAGGATTAAGACCAATGGGAGCGTATCTCAATCTATTAGAATTCATCCTAGCGGCGACCTTCAGACAGATATGGGAAACACCGTTCACCTTAGTCAACATGTGCAAACTTCATCATCTCTATATACATCTTCTAAATCTATTCATGTGATTGAACTTTGATTGCTTTTGAGTATTATGGTTAAACGACTATCCAAGTAGAGCTTTGTTTTCTTATATATGAATTTTATATGTTGAGTGCGAACTCGTGTACAACAATTGGACTCATATATGGTAATGATTCCCATAGCCGAAGAATTTAGTATGCCAACTAAATAGGTTATTTAGTGTTTAACCTCAATCATTCAAAAGTAGCTAGGGTTTGGAGTAAAGGTTTTGTGGGTATATCTCTTGTAAACCCTCATGAGACAAAACTCGTCTACCAGGGACACCTAGGGGTTTAAAGGCTTGTTGCACACGCTAAGTGCAATCGCGATGCCAGCAAAAGTGAGTTAGGATTGATTTTTATTTTTTAGATTTGATTTTCTCGAGGACTAGCAAATAATAAGTTTGGGGTATTTGATAGAAACATTTTTGTGTCTGATTTGTCTCATTCTTTATATTGATAGTGCTCGGTTGTGTAATAATTGTGTTATTTTATGTGTTTGTAGTTATTTTTAATAAATAAACATTACTGGAAAATTTGGCTCGAAAAAATGTTAAAGGCACCCGAAAAATTTACTAAAGGCACCCATCTAAATTACTAAAGGCACACATGTAATGGTTAAAGAAACCCGCCTACTTTCTTCTCACAACTACGTTAATCTGTTTCGAGATTTAAGAGGGATTTCAAATGTTTTAAGACAAAATACACTCTTGCCTTAATTAAAAGAGTTGTACGTGATTAAAAGGCTATAAAATCAAAAGAATATTCGTTCATCACATAAAACAAGGAAGAAATAATCTCGGAAAGGGAAATACTCTTTGAGATTTCAGTCTCGAGTTTGAATGAGGTAGAAACAACATCAAGATTTTATACTCGAAGCTAAACAAGGCAACAAAGAGTCGACAAGGAAGAAAATCATGATCGAGAAGTTTAGAGGAAGAAAATAATTGTCGAGAATATCTTTCATTCAAAGAAAATATTTTGGGAGTTACTCGTAGAGATATGGAAGCTGTTAAGGTTTAGTATAAATAGGAATCGATAAAATCATCATTTTGGGGGGCTGGTTCTGTCCAGAAATCAAAAAAATCAAAAAAATCATAAAATCTGCTAATGATCGTGATAAAGAAGATGAATAAATCGTTGCTAAAAGGTTGAAGTTTCCGTGGCCAAAAAGTTGAAGATTCTCTTGCTAAAGCTTTTAACTTTGCAACATTTATCTTCACTTTGCAACGTTTATCTTAAGTGAAACACTTTTCTCTTTGTAACAGTGAGTCTGTAACGTTTATAAACGTTGCAAACGCGTAGTTTTCATTATTTTCACTCTTTTTCATCGTTTGTAAACACTTTGAGCCATGAACCATTATTTTGATCAAGTGATTAATATGAGGAGCTAAACCCCTTTGCTGAGGCGATAAAGGAAGCCATTGTTCCAAGAAAAGTGGTTTACATTTATTTTAATTGATTTTTGCAATTTCTTTTATGATTATTTGCTTTGATTGAAAATTTGATTTAAGGATTTTTATTAAGCAGTTGTGATTTCTTTTGATAGAGCATGCTTAGCGTAGGGTTTTTGATGTTCTATACTTTCGATTTACAACTGTTACTTTGAAAATCTACTTTTGCAACATATTAGAATCATTTTAAACGTAAAGAATTCCATGAATATTGATTAGATTGAATCACTTTAATTGGTCAATGGTGAAATCCATAACCTCAGTATTTGTGAATATTTTTTTCATATTTTTTTGTATATTTTCTATTTTAATTTTTTTTTATTAAATCTAAAATCAGTCTTCACAAGTCCGAGCGCTTTATTTTCCACAACTACAAACCACATAAGTTTTTGGTGCCGCTGACGCGGACTTGTTTTTAGATTTATTTTTAGTTTTTTTCAGGTTAATTAGTTTAGTTTATTTTTTGTTCTATGTTTTTGGATTATATTACAGGTTTTGGATCAAAAAGAAATTGGATCCAAAGATTATATTGATTGATTAAGGACTTGGAGTCAAAGATAAATCGAAAAGCACGGAAAAAGAAGACAAGATTTTTTTTCAATTTTTTTAGATAATTTTTTTAGGGTTTTTATTTTTCTTCTTAGAAAATTCTTATTATTTTTATAATTATTTTAGGTATTTTTCTTTTTTTTCTTATTTTTTGACTTTGGACCTTTGGACATTATTTTTATTTTTAAACCATACGGAAGGGTAACTAAATATAAACTGCACAGGGAAGGACAACAACTACGATATTATCTATGTCCCTCGGGTTCATACAATGACATAGGAGTCGGTGGCCTGAGTCGACTTCAACGGTTCATCGTCCGTCTGGAACGGGAGGTATGATGAGCACTTAATTGATACATTTTTACCACTTTATCTATATTTTCTTGTTATCGTTTTGTACTAATTTTAGTATTTTCATGTTATTTTAGGTTGTATACGTAAAACTCGTGGTTGCAAATAAATATGGTTAAATGGGCTAAATTGTTTAACTTATGAACTTGGATGATAGTTTGCTTGGGACGTGGCTGGAGTAGAAAGTTAACGCGCTGTTGGTGACGGAACAGTGTTCGTCTGGGATGACTGACAGAAAGTGGGAAGTAAACAGGCTTGGCTTGTTCTCGTTTCAAATAGAAAAGGAAGTGGAGCAAGGGAAGGGACTTATGATGGAGTTACTGATGGTTGGCCAAGGAAAGAATAGAAAGTGGGATATATTGAGGACGCAACAAAGGGTAGAGGTGGGTTCTTGCATTGGTCACGTCATAGGAAGAGAGACTTCTATTTAATTATGGGGGACAACGACTGATGAAGAAAAAGGATACCTAGGTTTTGTTTTAGGCTGAAAAGGCGGAGGCTGACAGTACTATGATAGGAAGAAAAACAAGTGCGAATAGCTCGTGAAGGGGGGACCTCTTTTGAGAGTTGTGAGTTGACTTGGACAGGAGTAGTGGGGAGTGAGTACGGATTGTCACACGATGGAGAGAATGAAGGTAGGATGTTGACCGAGTAAAGAAATAGAGAGGGAGTAGGATATGCCGTGGGGTGAAAGAAGAAGGTATAAGAGAGAAGAAAGAAATAGCTGACATAGGGATTTCTTTTCTCTAGGTTTTGAGGTACGGTAGAAGGGAGGTTTTGTTTTGGGGAACATGTAAAGGAAGAAGGGAGGACGGCTGGTGTTGTACGTCGGTTTGTTGGATAAGAGGGGGGTAGGCGGACAGCTAGAGAGAAAGGGAGATTAGGGTAGGTAAAGAATGAGCTAGGTTGTAGGTGTTGGGTTTCTGATTTGAAGTGGAGAGAAAGCGTCAGTGAGAGAAGACAAGGGAGAAAGAGAAGAAGTAGTGAGCATATGGTGTTGTATGGTGAAGGGATCAGTGGTCGAATAGGCTGGAGACAGAATAGAACAGGAAAAAGAAGGGGAAAAAGCGACGGCTGAAGAAGTTGATTGGACGGCTGACTACTATCTCAGGAGTTTGTTTTAATCTTCTCCCTCTCTACTTTCTTAATTATTTTTATGGATTTGAGAAAACCAACCTTATGTCTTGCTAATTAATTGTAGCTAGGGTTTCATGTTGAAACCACTTAAAGTTTTAGATCAATTAAATCGAATTATTTGATACAGACTATTATGATTTGAATAGATTAATTCCATGATTTTGATTTATTGATTTAATAAAAAATTAGTTGTTGCTTCACCGATTCTATACAATACAGTAGCCTATGCGTATAATTAATAGGATAGTAAATATGTTTTTCTACTTATTTGATATTTCATGCTTGAGTTAAATCCTTATATGGGGTGTGCTTAAAAGAGCCAGATATTATTTGTGAACCTATAATTAGTTTCGCATTATTTTCTCGCTAACGCAATTAAATGGTGTGTGCATGAGACTCGGAGCTTTTGATGCGCCATGCTTAGGGCGTCCCAGTGACATTTGCGACTCTAATACATATAATAGGTGGTGTCGATAGAACGAACAATAGATGAATATTCAGGAGTTATGTTTCACTTCAGTAATTAAATAGAAATAGTGGTTGATACTGAAAACCCTGGTTACTGTTTCTCTCATTTGATTTATTTTATTAGTTTACTTTGTTTTATTATTTTATTCATAAATCTAAAAATCCTAAAATATTATTTCTGGTTAGTTTATTAAGAATATTGATTGCAGTATTGTCCCCGCTCCCTGTGGATTCGACCCGTACTTGCCGTTGTCTGCATTGTAGACATCATGCGATTGCGGTTATCATATATAGGGTATTCTAAAATCCTATCAAGGTAAGACTCTAACCACCCACGAATCCCTGTCAGTGGATTTTCTGTATTCTTTCGTAATGTATATATGTTGAGGACTTGAATACGGAATTTACTTTTCTAGTAAAGGGCAAGGACTGGCCATATAAGATAAGGACTCGGATTTCATCACTGTTTCCTTCTTGCCTGACTTAGGAACACGTTACCTACGCGAACCTAAGCCTAAAATTTGACTAGAAAGAGACCTATAGGGTAACGAGCTTATTGGAAAGTCATTCAAAATGACTGTATTGGTTACTTCGTTAGCCTAAATCAAAGTTCTAAAGATTATTTTAAGTATATTCGAGCCGCCTTGTAACCCAAGGAAACTTTGCCAAAGAGGCAGGGTTATCAAAGATCCTTAGAGCTTATTCTGTTTCTATGCGACTTAATCTAATTTGGATCGTTCTAAGAGATTTGTTAAAACTGTAACTAGTTGCCTTTTGGAAGAATAGAGTTGGTCTAGAAACAATCTAAGTGGATTCATTATGCTTTTTTGTTTGCTAGATTCAGTAGGTTTGATTTGGTTTAGTCGGCCTTGTTTGTGTATGTTTAGAACCCCCTTCCTGTTATGATTTATTTTCTTAGATTTTTTGTATATATATATATGGAAGTTTTTATTAAAAAATGTCGAACTGGTATTATGAGGACCAATACAATGAATATCTGACTGAATTTCAAAATAGACATTATTCGTACTATCAGCATGGTATGGATAGTAGTCGGGACCACCACCAACCTTTTGGAGGTTATTACTCATACCAAGGTGATACCAATTACTATTCGTACATACACCCGTCTAATGAACATGAAAATGAGAAAAATTAGAGTTCTTTGTCTTTGAGGGATGCCCAAAAGGATGAGCAATTTAGTACTCCTTATGATCCATTTGTTTCTCTAGAGAATTCCCTCAAGGAGTTGACTGAGGATACAAAAAGGTTCGGATTAAGTGTGAGAGGAACAATTAGTAGTCAACTCTTTCTCTAGAAGAATCACACGAGCAGTTGTGATCTAGTATTCCTTATGATCCATTTGTTATTCTAGAAGAATCCCTCAAGGAGATGACTGAGAATACAAAAAGGTTGGGATTAAGTTGGTGGTGGGAACAAATAGTAGCCCAACTCTTTCTCTAAAAGAATCCCTCAAGTAATTGACTAAGAATACAAATAGATTTTCATTAAGTATGGATGAAAGTCTTGCAAAGAATAATATTGCTCAAAATGATCATAATTTCCAATATAGTGCTACCCTTGATAATTATTCACCTAGTCAAGAGGACAAGGATAGAATTGGTAACACTACTTATTTAGACGAGGTTCAAACATCTTCATATTATTATGACTATGATGAGTCATACGAGTCAGAAGTGTTCTGAAATGTGTAAGAAATACCAAACCATGAGGCCTCACTGTTTGTTATGAGGTTTTCATCCATGAAGCCTATCACAAGGGATCACTTGCAATGAAGTTCTAACTTCTACCAAGGTCCCCACTTACGTTGCATTCTTTTGGAGATTTCACGATCCCAATATACTCACTATGTCAACACCTCCAGCGCTAGCCTCATCCACATAACAAAGGATATTCTACCAAACGAGGGATATTCCAGGATAGTAGGATTTCACACGGATCTGGGAAATAATTCATAGAGTTAGGGTCTTCAAGAAGCTCATATCCTCACGGTGCCAGCACATACCACCACAAGCTCCTCCTTTCGTCATCACTTCTACTGTTACACCTGCATCCTGTAAACTCGGAAATTGGCAACAATCGGTGGAGAATGGGACAATGCATCCTTAAAAAAAAATCTTCATCCATGTCTCTGCTATGATATACCAAAGAGCGTGTAATTCAGATATACGAGCTAAGAGGTCCACATCTACTCGAAGAAGACATTCACTTCGGATTTTATATCATCTCCTAAGATGTTTCACAATATCAAAAAACTTCACCAACTTCTTGTCATCCTTGCTTCGTTGTTATGGCCCTTGTGGTCTCAACTTCTGATACTGATGCTACTGCTAGGCGAGATAAGAAGAAAGAAAGCGTTGGTGGTCGGTGATGGTAAAACAAATATTTCCTCTTTGAAACCATAGTTTCGTACTACACACGGGTCAATTTTGGTCTATTCATCATACAAATCAGCCACGCTTTGTTGGTTTATGCTCTCCAGACGACGCTCTATCATCCTGAAAGCACTACTACATCAACTATTGCTCCTTAAACGATTATTTGACATCATCAAAGCGTCATGAAATTAAAATTCTTTATAAAATCCAGAAAATAATCTCGTTGATTTATTTTTCCTAGCTGCAGAAGCATGGAATAAATACGTATAAAATTCTGACAAGCATCAGGATTATGAATACATACTCCTATCTTATATTCCGCAAGAGAATTGAGAAGGGATACTCATCTCCTGGATAAATTATCCATGTAGCTTTGTTATCGCTTTTTTCTTAGATGCACAAGCATTAAATAAATATACATTAATTTCTGATCAAGCATCAGAATTATGAATATTACTCTTATCTTACATTCTGCAAGAAAAACGAGAAGGGATATTCATCTACTGGCTAAATTAGCCATATAACTCTTTTGCATATATATGGGCCTTACAAATTTCAAGGCTTTACCCATCTAAAACCCTCGTTATTTCATGCTCGTCCATGCAAACTATTTGTATTAACCAGAATATGTTGATTATATAAAATTACGGGCATTCAGAATTGAGGTTATGCCATATCTGAATAAAACGCAAATTAGATACATACCATCTAATTGCAGACTCGCATAAAGCATTATCTCAAGTAGAAAACTTCCACGGTTGAATCTCTTGAATATGTTCGGTATGCACTGAATAAAAGTTAAGCATGTCATGTCACGAATGAACTTGCTTCAAGTCGCAGATTTCCATGGTTGAATTCCTTGAATATCAATGCTCAAGTTTTAATCATCTTACTGTCTTCGTGTCTGATGGCATATGAATCACTTCCTCCACACTCATCTTAGTATTCTGACGGAAACAATGCTTCAACAGTCATATCAGTATTCTGACGGCAGCAATTCCTCAACACTGATCTGAGTGTTCAGACAACAGCATTGCCTCAACGCTCTCTACCACCAACTAATGTTCCAAATACCTTCTCATTGTTGTTACGAAAAACAAGGAATGCTCCAAATACCTAAGAGTAAAGGTCGTAAAAGTAGCAAAAACTTACTCATCCAACTGCTACTCTTCTAGTAATATCTGACCATTAAACTACAAAAGTCATATTTTATTTCGTCTGGAAGACCACCATCTAGCGCTAACCAGTGGACTTAATGTTTATGGTGGATTTTTGACAAAGGAGAAAATTGTAATACTGCCTCTTCTCAGCTGCAGAAGCATGAAATAAATATGTACGAATTTCTGACCCGTCATCAGAATTATGGTTATGTATTTCTATCTTATATTCCGTAAGAGAATTAAGAATGCATATTTAGCTCATATCTACAATAGCTCTGTAGCTCTTTGTATATTTATGCACTTTCAAAATTTCAAGGCTTTACCTAGCTAAACCCTTGTTATTTCACGTGCACTATTTGTATTAATCAGAATATGTTGATTATACAAAATTGCGAATGTTCAGAATAGAGGCTATACCATATCTGAATAAAAATGCTAATTAGATGCATACCATCTAATTGCAGAGTCGCATCAAGCATTATCTTAAGTTGCAAACTTCCATAGCAAAATCTCTTGAAAATGTTTTGTATGTATCATACAATGGAGAAACCCTAAACATGCCATAAATATGGCCACAACATTAACGGATGCCAAAGCTAGTGGTGCACAGGAAATAACCATGGCACTAGCAAGTGCCATCCTTAGCGAACCCTAGCCACACTCACAACACCAATGAGTAGCACACACATGTGCCAAAAGGTTAGAAAAAACAAAAAGGCCAAAAAGCCAAAAAAAAAAACTAACAAAGCATGCGCCAAACATGCCCTAGCAGTGCTAGTTCTAGTAAGCTAGTGATAGCGCTAGCACAAGCTCCAGGCTTGAGTCTTGTTAAGCCTTCACCCTTTTTCCCTATTTTCTCTCTTTCCTCTCACGCTTCATGCTTGCACCATCATCTAGACTACAACTATACACCAGTAGGTACTAACAACACCACGGTCAAGCCTGTAGAACTCATATACATCATTGTAACTAGCACGAACATTTTGTTACAACAAAACTCAGAGTCCATGACTTCACTAACTCTTACGAGAGATCAAATCATATTTCATGAGGGGATTATACATGGGGTTTTGGTCTGATGGTTACAGCAACATGCGGCGTGGCAACACCCCATGACAAGGAAGTTACAAAGTAGTGGTGATGATTGAAGTGGCTGAAGAGGTGATGGAGTAATTATCCATAAGTTTCCAGAAACTTCCCAAGGCAAAGTGGGCGGTTACACCATTCCCCCACAATCTCCATCACTCCATCTCCCCACTACCTCCACTACTTTACAAGGAAAATATGTGTTAATAATCACTATAAATAGTCTACTTAGCCCATTTCAGAAACACAGAACAAGTTGATCATTCTCACATCTATGTTATTCTCCATCTATACACATAATTCAACTCATAAATTCCTTCAAATTTTTTAGCTTCCCTCCTCTAAGATCAACCCATTTTCTCTCCTCGTGACCGAAGCAGGACGGAACGGCTACTATCATGGTTTAGGATTGTTGTAATGACCCGACCTTCCACCGATACTGTCCCCACTTAGCCACTGCGGTCATCCGGCAGTGTGGGGTTTTCTACGGGCACCGCTGCGTTCATCCAGCAGGAGCTTCCTGGGAGGTCACCCATCCCTAGATTACTCTCGCCCGAGCACGTTTAACTGCAGAGCTTTTTGCCAACTCTGAGCCAGTTGTGCTGAAAAGGCCTCGGTGTTAGGAAAGGACAAACCATTACCGATATTCCATTCGGTGAACCCTACCTGCTGAATTGGGGTATTAGAATACCACCACCTTAAATTGGAGACGTCCTCGGCTCCGGAATATATTCAAGCCCAAATCTCCGACGTTCCCTACCACCTATGAGACCAATACCTGGAACACTCCGTCCAGCGTACTGATGTGATTTTAATATAGTGGTAAAAAGGATTTGATTCTCGGACTTGTGAAGATTCGATTTTTAAACTTAATTTTTAATAACTAAAAATAAAACAGATTAAAGTAAAGATGATTTAAAATTGATGGGAAGAACCAGGACTAAGGATTCCACTTTTAACCAATAACTCAAGTGATAAAATCGTGCAATTCCTATATTCAGTTTAATCAAATCATTGCAAAAGTTAGGTTTTTGAAAGAATAATTGTAAATCCTAAGCATGAGACATCAAAAGCAGTTAACCAAGCATGACTCATCAAAAGAGAACACAACTATTTTAGAAAAACCAATTTTTTATATTTTAATTCAAGGAAAATAATAATAAAATAATTGTAAAATAACTAGATAAAATAGAAGCTACCGCTTAATTATTGGAGAAAAAGCTTCCTATGTCGCCCCAGTGATGGTGATTAGCTCATTGTAATGGAAACACACTCAAAATAACCTTTCATTGCTCAAAAAGTGCTTACGATGATTAAAAAGAAGTAACACAGAAGTTTGGATACGCTTATAAGCGTTATAGTGGATGGTTCGGAGTGTTACAGGAGGAAGAAAAGGGAACAGGAATAAAGATCGGACTGAAAGTGTAGTAGAAGAACAACTGTTGAAGCAGCTTAATAGACAACTGTTCCAGCGACACTATCAGTGACAGTTTAGTAGAGCCTTATAATCTTCGTATTCTTCTCTACAGCAGCAGGGGCGTTTTCTTCCCGAAATGTTTCGGTGGTCTCTGCTCTGATTTTTCTTCGTTTATCTTGCTATTTATCGGCTTATCTAACCCTAATACATCATCCTTAACCGATTAGGATGTAAAGAACAATCCAAATCCAACTTTAATTACGTGTTTAATCCGAAACAGGAACAACTTCCTTTTCCGACTGTAACTAGGATTTTCCACCATTTTTTCCGACGTGAATCACTTAGACTTGACGTGTTTGATCTTCTTTTGGTTTCTTCTTTACTTGGGTAGCTTGAAATCATCTAACAATTCCTTAAAACTCGGTTCATACCAATCAACACAATTTTTCTCACGTAAGTAACTTTCCCGCCATTTTCTTGTATTCGAATTTGAATGAAGGGTGCCCTTAACAACTGTCTGGGTGCATTTAGTAATTTGGTGGGTGCCTTTATCACTTTTTGAGCCGATTTTTCCGTAAATGTTTATTTCTCAAAAATACCTACAAAGACATAAAAAACCATAATAAGTACAAAAATGAACACTATCAGAATAGAAAATCGAGTGTAATTTAGACACAAAAATGTGTCTATCAAATACCCCCAAGCTTACTATTTGCTAGTCCTCGAGCAAATCTAGTAAAATAAAATCCTAATTCACTTTCGCAGGAATCGCGACTACATTTAGCATATGTAATAAGCCTTTAAACCCATAGGTGTCCCTAGTGGACGAGTTTTGTCTCGTGAAGGTTTACAAGAGGTATACCCACAAAACCTTTACTCCAAATTTTTGCTACTCGTGAACGATTAAGGATAGACACTAAACAAGCTATTTAGTTGGCTTACTCAATTCTTCGGGTATGGGAATCATTACCCTATATGAGTCCAATTGTTGTACACGAGTGTTTACTCAAGCATACTAAAATTCATATATAAGACAACAGAGCTCTACTCAGATAATCGTTCAACCACAAGACTCAGAATCTATCAAAGTTCAATCACATGAAAATATTTAAAAGATGGATGTGGAAAATATGAAGTTTGCGCATGTTGACTAAGGTGAACGGTGTTTCCCATATCTGTCTGAAGGTCAGTGCCAGAATGAATCCTAATGGATTGAGATACATGGTCTTAAACCTAATACTAATATCTACTCAACTGGTATATACAAGGGTCCCATCGATCGATTTATAAAACGAGAAATATATTGACAACATGATTGGTACAAATTGAATTCCGCGCATGATTCTTATCAGCATCTTACGTGATAGCTCCCATGGATCCTACATTCCACGCTTGCTTAGGCGACGGAGACAGGGAGAACACATATATTGCTATCAAAGTGTCAATATTGTTTTTTTTCTCTTTTTTTTTCGAATAAAGCAGGAATCGGGCTTGATCTCAAACACTCTATTTCATCCTAGCGGCGATAACAATTTGATACTGGGCCCCACCAAATCACTTAGAGAAACACAAAATTGCAAAAATAAAAACAGAAAGTGATATGGTCGAGATAGACTCCGAGATATGGTGACAACTATCATGTTATTTCTAACACCTGAACTCTGTCCTTTTATGAAGAGACCATTTAACTGCGCACACCAATTCCTATAGAAAAAAGGCTAAGTTTCTATCTACCTAGAATGGTTAGTGTCACCCTGAAGTGTTCACAAGCTTCTAAATTCTAGAGCTTCATTATTTAACTAAAAAGTTTCTCCCTCACCCCCAAACATAAATCAAACAGTGTCCTCAATGTTTCTAAAGATGAATGATTAAAAATATGAACTAGGAGAAACCGTTAACACTTCACGAAAACGAGTAAAGGAAAGATGTTACTGTGTTTCATGAGCATGGGTTACCTCCCAAGAAGTGCTAAGTTTAAAGTCTTAAGCCAGACTAAGAAATACTTAGTCACCTCATAAAATCATATAGCAATAGTGGGAACAACTGTGGGTCGTCTGAATCAAATAGTGATATCACAAATAAGAGAAAACAGCAACAGGCCAAGAAAATGAACAAACCGAGCACACCCTTATCTAGTTTTATGTTTACAACAACTAATTCTAGTTGTAGTTCAGGTTCAGGCTCTATAAAAGGGTCTAGATAAAATATTTTCATGGGCTGGATTTCCTCGTAGGCAGGATTAAAAGAATCAGGTTGTAGAGTCTGGAATAACTCATCTAAGAACTTACAAGCACATAAGAATAACCTGAATAATTGTGGATCCTCAAAATCAATCAGATTTGACTCATTTGACTCACACAATTGACTACTATGAAGGTGGTCATTCATAAGCAAATGTGTCGATTCTAATTCCTAAAGTAATTAGGCTTAGTCTCAAAACTTAATAACTGACACATTTGAAATTCTAACGTTCCCACATATGGAAGAAAATATTTTGGTGGGAAAACAAAGTCAATCTTGGTATTATTTCCTAGATAAACCACATCGACTAGAGGATGGGTATCTAACAACTGAACTTCTTTCTGGACATCAACAGGCTCAGGGAATATAATTTGAAGATGATCTTGTAAAATGGTAGAGGTGCATATATAAAGTCCCAAGTTAGGGACCTTTCTAAGAGTTAAAGGTAAAACATAAGGAGAATGATAGTCACCCCCAAACTTAGAGTTTTCAGTGTCTTTAGATAGACTAGTCATAATTTCCCTAATTTCTAGATCGTCAGATTCCCAAAAATAGTCAATTGCTTCTTCTAGGTTATAATCTGGTGGTGTATCCTCACTCATATTTAAAATCTCTACGAGTCTATCATCTTCGTCAGAGACTATTGTCTTCGAATCGTTAGACTTTAAATCACTAGTCTCAAGGTAAACTCGTTCCTCTAAACCATTATCCACTTCTAAACAAGAAAATTCTATATCGTCTAAAACAGTGGTATCTTTAGTCAAATCCTTTTCCTTTTGAATAGGTGAATAATCATTAAAATTATTTGGATTTGAACCAGAAATAACACTATCATCATGAAGCAAAATTGGAGTGAAAATTTCTTGATCACTCTGCCTGTATATTTCAAGTTCTTCGTCAACACTATCCCCATCATCATAATAATATGAAGATGTTTGAACCTCGTCTAAATAAGTAGTGTTACCAATTCTATCCTCGTCCTCTTGACTAGGTGAATAACTATCAAGGGTAGTACTATATTGGAAATTAAGATTATTTTGAGCAGTATTATTCTTTGCAAAAATTTCATTCATACTTAGTACAAAACTATTTCTATCCTCTCTCATCTGCCTTGTATTCTCAGTTATCTGCTTAAGGGATTCTTTAAGGCATTCTTCTAGAGAAAGAGTTAGACTACTAATTGTCCCCCCCACACTTAATTTAAACTCATTTGTTATATCCGATAACTTCTTGAGTGATTCTTCTAGAGGTGGAATAGGTTCATGATGAGTACTAGGTTACAACTGCTCTAGGGCATCCCTCCAAGACAAAGAACTCGAATTTTGCTTATTTTCATGTTCATAAGACGGGTGTATATATGAATAGTAATTTGGATCATCTTGGTATGGGCAGTAACCTCTAAAAGGTTGGTGGTGGTCCCGACTACTATCCATACCATGATGATAGTATGGATAATGTCTAGTTTAAAATTCAGTCGGATATTCATTGTATTGGTCCTCATAATACCAGTTCGACATTTTCTAACAAAAACTTCCTAATATATACAAAAATAAACTCTAAAAATAAATCCTACCGGAAGGGGTTTTAAACATACACAAGCAAGGCCGACTCAACCAAATCAAACCTATTGAATCTAGCAAACAAAATGCATGATGGTTCCACTTAGATTGTTTCTAGACCAGCTTTTATTCCTTCGAAAGGCAAGTAGTTACAGTTTTAGCAGACCTCTTAGAATAATCCGAATTAGATTAAGTCGGAAAGAAACAGGATAAGCTCTAAGGAGCTTTGATAACCCTGTCTCTTTGGCACTTTTCCCGGGTTACAAGGAGGCTCTAATCAACTTAAAATAATCCTCCTAAACTTCGAGTTAGGCTAACAAACTAACCAGTACAGTCCTTTTGAACGAGTTTCCTATAAGTTCGCTACCCTATCGGTCTCTTTCTAGTCAAAATTTTAAGGTTTAGGTTCGCGTTTGGTAACGTGTTCCTAAAGCGTGCAAGAAGGAAACGGTGATGAAATCCGAGTCCTTATCTTGTATGGCAAGTTCTTGCCCTTTACTAGAAAAGTAAAACCGTATTCAATTCCTCAACATATATGCATACGAAGGAATACAGTAAACCCACTTGCAGGGGATTCGTGGGTTGATCAAGTCTTACCTCCCGTACCAGACGGGGGATGAATCAGTTGTAGTCGACTCGGGCCACCGACTCCTGAGTCAGTGTGCGAACCCAAGGGGCCGAGACAATATCGTAATTATTTTCCTTCCCTGTAGCAGTTTATATTTAATAATACCCTTCCGTAGGGTTTAAAAATAAATAAAGTGTCCAAAGTCCCAAAAATAATGTCCAAAAAGTGTCCAAAAAGAAAAATTACAGAAATAATACAATTTCCTAATACAATTTTCTAAAAAACAAATAAAATCTAATTAATAAAAATTTTTGTCTTCTTTTTCGTTCTTTAAGCTTTAACTTTTAACTCCAAGTCTTTATCTTTAATTCCAAGTCTTTGGCTCATTTTCATTTCGATCCAAAATTCAACCTGTAGCAAAAAGAGAAATACCAAAAGAAACGTTAAATAGAACAAAGTAAAATAATAAAACCTAAAAATAAATCTAAAACTCTAAACATAAAAACAAGTCTGCGTCGGCGGCGCCAAAAATTGATGTGATTTTAATATAGTGGTAAAAAAGGTTTGATTCTCGGACTTGTGAAGATTCAATTTTTAAACTTAATATTTAATAACTAAAAATAAAACAGATTAAAGTAAAGATGATTAAAAATTGATGGGAAGAACCAGGACTAAGAATTCCACTTTTAACCAATAACTCAAATGATAAAATCGCGTAATTCTTATATTTAGTTTAATCAAATCATTGCAAAAGTTAGGTTTTTGAAAGAATAATTGTAAATCCTAAGCATGAGACATCAAAAGCAGTTAACCAAGCATGACTCATCAAAAGAGAACACAACTATTTAAGAAAAACCAATTTTTTCTATTTTAATTCAAGGTAAATAATAATAAAAGAATTGTAAAATAAATAGATAAAATAGAAGTTACCACTTAATTATTGGAGAAAAAGCTTCCTTCGTCGCCCCAGTGATGTGAGAGACAGTAATGGAAGCACACTCAAAATAACCTTTCATTGCTCAAAAAGTGCTTACAATGATTAAAAAGAAGTAACACAGAAGTTTGGATACGCTTATAAGCGTTACAGTGGATGGTTCGGAGTGTTACAGGAGGAAGAAAAGGGAACAGGAATAAAGATCGGACTGAAAGTGTAGTAGAAGAACAACTTTTGAAGCAGCTTAATAGACGATTGTTCCACGACACTATCAGCGACAGTTTAGTGGAGCCTTATGTTCTTCGTATTCTTTTCTACAGCAGCAGGAGCGTTTTCTTCCTGAAATTTTCCGGTGGTCTCTGCTCTGATTTTTCTTCGTTTATCTTGCTATTTATCGGCTTATCTAACCCTAATACATCATCCTTAACTGATTAGGATGTAAAGAACAATCCAAATCCAACTCTGATTACGTGTTTAATCCGAAACAGGAACAACTTCCTTTTCCGACTGTAACTAGGATTTTCACCATTTTTTCCGGAGTGAATCACTTAGACTTGACGTGTTTGATCTTCTTTTGGTTTGTTCTTTACTTGGGTAGCTTGAAATCATCCAACAATTCCTTAAAACTCGGTTCATACCAATCAGCAGAATTTTTCTCACGTAAGTAACTTTCCCGCCATTTTCTTGCATTCGAATTTGAATGAAGGGTGCCCTTAACAATTGTATGGGTGCCTTTAGTAATTTGGTAGGTGCCTTTATCACTTTTTGAGTCGATTTTTCCGCAAATGTTTATTTCTCAAAAATACCTACAAAGACATAAAAAGCCATAATAAGTACAAAAATGAACACTATCAGAATAGAAAATCGAGTGTAATTTAGACACAAAAATGTGTCTATCACGTACTCTCTCACCCTTGGCAGGTAACCCGTCGTCGGCTCTGATACCACTTTGTAATGACCCGACTTTCCACCGATATTGTCCCACTTAGCCACTGCGGTCATCCGGCAGTGTGGGGTTTTCTACGGGCACCGCTGCGGTCATCAAGCAGCATCTTCCCGGGAGGTTACCCATCCCTGGATTTCTCCCGCCCGAGCACGCTTAACTGCAGAGCTTTTTTCCAACTCTGAGCCAGTTGTGATGAAAAGGAGTTGGTGTTAGGAAAGGACAAACCATTACCTATATTCCATTCGGCGAACCCTACCTGCCGAATTGGGGTTTTACAATTGCCTTGACGATTTTGATTTTTGAATCAAAAGAAAGTACTTCTACAGTATATTGTTTTGCCTAGAATCAATTTTGAGGTACTAACAAGAAGTTAGTCGAAACAAAGGCTGTAAGAGATTAAGATTATTAGAGGTTAAAGATAGTGAGATCTGGAACCAAGAACGACAAATTAATAGAAGTGTATGAATGTAATGATTAACTCTTATGATTGTATGAAAGAACTAAGAAGAAACATGAAGGGAAAAGTACTATTGAAGGTTTTATCAGTCAAGATGTGAAGTCTCCCAATTGGCAAGGCTCAGTGGTCGGAAGAAACAAACTGGAAAAGCAAAAAAAATGTCATAGTGAATGGGCCAGAATATCAAATCAATATGTGGAATTAGGTCTCATCTATAATAAAGTTAGAATGACTAGAAACAATGAATCCATTAAGGAAATTAAAAAGAAAAAAAAAAGGCTAAAAAATTTGAGTGCATATTGGATTAATATTTCTGATGATTGCTTTGAATAAGTGACTGATAATCCAATATTCCTAAGGAAGCGGCAAAAAAAAATTTAGAAGGGGAATATGAGGAAATTGAGGTTCTGATAAGTGCATGATTTACATAATTTGAATATCAATTTTTTATGTTTTTCTTAGTTATTTCTCTTATTTTGTTTATATTACGCTTGTTTAATATGTTGTAGGTATTTTGGAGTCACATAAAATAAAAGAAAAGAAATAGAGGCTTATGACATCGCTCGGATTTATTGGGCATTGATGGGTCTGAAGCTAGCAAGCACACAGGTCTCACTTGTTTCAAATTCAGAAAATTACTGGGGGAAAACCATCTGTTTTATGAAGAAGTGCTAAAGGGATTCCAGTTTCTAAAGATATTTTTCTTTTCTCTAAGGGGCACCACCTGTGACACATCTTAACACCAGAATTAGGTCTCGACTACCTCTTTCTTTCTTGTGACTAGTAGTGCAGTTGTTTTCAATTGAGAAGAAGATATTAAAGAGCCGAGAAGAATGGGAGAGGTTTCAAACAAGAAACCAGGTAATAAAGAAGATTCGAGTCTGTGGCAGTCGAATGTGAAAACAGGGAATGAAGAATGATGTGGGGTTGAGTTCGTGAATAAAATTCAGATCGAAATAGGAGATGTATCTGCCGTAATGAGGTTGGTAAATTCTGTTGAGTTGAAGAACAGCTACGAGAAACAATGGAAGTTTTGAGCTTGTTTGTGAGATGGATTTCTGAGTTTGGTGTTGAATCTGTGATGGTAAGGTTGAGTTGGATAGGCAACAGTTGTGAGAAGGTTCAGAAAAGATATTGCTGGACGATAAGAGGATTTCAGGTTTGGTTTCTTGGGTTCGAGTGAATGGAAGTGTAACACAGAAAAGAAGAAGAGTTGTTGCTGCCGAGAAGAAATTTATAGAAAATCAGGGAAGAAGACGCTGAGATTGAGGATGAGAAATGTGAGAGAATAAATTTTAAGCTATGCGTGTCCAGCAATTGTTGGCGAAGCATGTCATTTTCCCGCTGCAAGCCCAAAGCATCATTTTCCACAGTCTCAAATTGAGATTCCATCATTATGGATCGCGCTTTGTAGAATTTGTATGCGGTGAATGCAATACTCTGACCCTGTGCAAGCTGCAAAATTAAAGTTATAAATAGAACTAAAAATAAGAAGAAATCAAAGGGTATAAAAATGATAAGAATACATGTACAAGAACTTGTTGCGGGAAAGAATATACTTGTCTGTTGCAAGTGCAAGCGTTTTCTCAAGTGAAGAAGGTTGGTTCATGGGGAATTAGGGATCAACCGTTTCATCTTGATCTTGAACCCAAGCATCTTTAACCGTATCATATGGTACAACCCCCATGGATTTTCACAAGCGTGAAACCGATGCACTATCTGATTTCACTGGCAAAGGATTGCTTGGAACATACAAAAGCTCCCTTGACAAAAACCATTGAAAGGCTTCTTCTTCATTTCCCAAGAGACTTACATCCTATGCAATCCCCTTGCCTTTACTCGCTTGCGGGACTTCTACATTCGGATGAGATGTTTCAGCAACAACTACTGTGGTTGCAACAGTGGTAAGAGAAGTTACCACCAAAGTACCTACGAGCACATTTCCCGCTGCATTGCTGTCCGCAGACACATCTAGTACGGCAACAGGTGCACGCGTATTTTCCGCTTCTGAAGCATTTATAGGATCACCATGTAAAAGGTGATTTTCTCCGTCAGCTGAACCATATTCATTTGGGACAGCTGCAAGTGGCTCATTAGCGGTTAAAGGAGAAAATTAGATAAAGAATAAAGGATCAGGAACCATAGCTTGAAGTGAAGGATTAACCACAGCTTCTAGAGTTTCTTTCGCAATACCAGCTTGATCCGAATATTCAAATTTGGTTAATTAAAGAGAAATGACCTGCTCTTCTTCTTTTCTCTCTGGAACGGAGCTTCCTTCACCAATCAAGAGCGGATGTTGAAGAGGAGAATCTCGAATTTCTCCTTCTTCCCTATCTATAGAAGCCCGGGGTGCACCCCTCACCTTTTTCCGACCCTATTAAAGAACCATAAGAATTTAAAATTCACAAGGATAATTAAAATTCATTAGGTTAAAACAATACCTTTTCTAAGGGGGGAAATTGTGAGAGAATAAATTCTAAGTTATGTGTGTCCAAAGACTATTGGAGAAGCAACGAATTACGATGGGACGTGAAACACTAAAGAAAAAATTCTCTGAGAAGACCTGAAAAGCCGATAAGATTTGAATCTGACATCATTAATGCATGATCGACACGTGGGTTACGGGAAAGTAAGGCACACTGCTCAAGACAAATAACCTTACTGCATGACTGACACCAGGTTGCGGGAAAGCATGATTCATTAAAGAGTAATGATGAACGCTGATGCATGAGAGACACGTATCGACTTTACAAGCTACGGAACAAAAGAGACAAAGCATGACGATTCACTTTTAAGAGCTACGTGTCATACATGCTATGATTCAAATAAAGCCGTAACATTCATCCAAATCCAAAAACAATAATTAAAATACAAGACCGCAGAAGAGTTGCGGGATAACCAGTGGGAAACTATAAGAAATAAGTAATAAGCAAACTCAAACTTGCGAGAAACATGATCGAGTTTTGCGGAAACTACAAGGATGGATAAGAATCAATAGGTGGAAAGGTAGATTGGAGGGACCCATCAAATTGGATATAAATACCAAGCTCATTAATAGGAAAAGGGGTTGGAAAATCGGGGGAGAAAAATTAAAGAGACGGCATAGAAGTGATAGCAAAGAGTTTAGGTATGAGGCTTGTGTAAATTTTTAGTTCAATCAATCCATGATTAATATGATTGTGATTTTATAGAACAACATTCTTCTGTATAAAATGTTGTTGATTAATAAGAATGGAATAAATCTTTTTACCCGTGGATGTAGACAGTTAGACTGTTGAACCACGTTAAATGTTTGAGTCAATTTAATTCTAAGTTTTGATTGATTATCATTCTCTAAATGTTCATGTGAGTCGATTTTATGATAAGATATCATACTTTACCATGTTCTAAATTCATTTGGTTGTGATCCAAAGATGCCATATTTTTGGTCATCACAATTTGGCGCTAGAAATAGGGAGGTAATAAAGAATTTATTCTACCTGTCAAAAATTTTACCTTTTTAAAATTTTGAATCGTGTTTTGTTAAAAAAAAATTCTTTTCCTTAAAGAACAATAATTGAGAGTCATATTGAAAAAAAAAAACTTTACATATGGTTTTCCTTTGAATTAATCAATTCATGAACATATGAATTTGGTTTTTATGATCATACAAATTATTTCGTTATTTCATACCTTATATATATGTTAAATTACCTAGGATATTCTTTAAATTGATGGTTCGAAAATTTAGTTTTATAAATTTTCACCAGGCCATTATGTTATGTTTATCAAATTCTTGATTTCTATATTAAACTAAAATTTTGATTCTTGAAAGAGACAATGAAATAAGTTTTCAATTGAATTTTCAAACTTGATAGCATGTGACTATTCAAAATCTGTGAAAATTAGAGAATTATTCGGTTTGTGTGTGACAGCTTAAAGATTAAATTTAATATTTTCTTTCAATTAGGTTGCATTATATATTTATTGAGAATGATAAAACTTTTTGAAACACATAACTTATTATCTGAGCTCTTTTAGAATAATGGTAAAGAAATCCCTACAACAACATAAAACTGAGCTTAGAAGAAATCACAATATCCCAAAAGGGTTCACGCAAATGGAAACAATGTCACATAGAAACATGCAAGATCAAGATGCCAATTCAGGAAATCAGGGGAGTAATGTAATAGGGGCTCCTCAACAATTAATGATCAAGTAAACAATTCTGAAGATCACACAAATAATCGTTCATGTGAAGAAAATTCTCAAAACAGTATTGATCACATTCAACAATTAATGGAAGAAATGGACGAGAGCGCAAGGTACAACAGACTTGTGCGGAACAAATTGCACTTTTGACCAGAGAAAACCAATACTCAAAAAAAAGCCCAGCACGATGCGGAACCATCTACAACTAGAACACGGGTGCAAGAAGCAAACTCCAGTAGATCCACAGGTAGAAAAGTGGAAGCCAATAAAGATCAAAGAGTAATGGTAGTGAACCCGCACGCCAGCGGTATGAACCAAATAGATTGAATTTAGATGGTTCAAGGTTGCAAAATGATAGGTGGCAAAAATGTTATGAGGACATGGAGCAAATGCGAGAAGAAATTAAGAATTTAAAAAATAAAGAGGGTGGACGATTAGAAGAAGTGTTAAAAGAAGCAAGACGAAGGCCATTGGCGCCGCACCTGGCGTATGCACCAATGCCCCATGAATGTAGTATTCCCATTTTTGAATGCTACGATGGGACAAAAGATCCAACAACCAACTGAAGTATTACGATCGCATCATGACACGTTAGGAGCAAGATGATGTTGTTATGTGCCGTTATTTTCCCTCGAGTTTGAAAGGAATAGCTTTGGCGTGGTATGATAATTTACTAAAAGGGACGGTGTATTCTTACACATAGTTAACCCGCAAGTTCTTAGAAGCATACATGCATAACAAGCCCGCAGATGCGGGGATGGACAAGCTATACTCTCTTGCCTCATGGACAGAGGAAACCATCTGATATTATACAGATCAATGGCAGACGATTTGTCAAGCAATCGGGGATGTAACCCCAGAAGTCGCTATCAATTGTTATAAATGGGGAATAGCTAATCGAGAAAGCCAACTTTTTATTGATATCCATGATAAAAACCCACAAAGCAAATGGGATCTCAGAGATATCATAGAGAAATGTGCAAGATTGTAGGACATCCAGAGGCAACATCCGAGAATAACATCACAACCCCAGGGAAATGCCAGAAAAGCCAATTTTATAGAACCGTCATCTGGTTCTGGGAAGAGGTTTGCGGAAAAACTCCAAACATTGAATTAAAGCGAGGAAAGATAGAGGAAATAAAAAAATTCATCCAACTATTTGAGGAGAATTTTTTTACTAAACTCAATACTCCTTATCCAGAAATTTTAAATGCAATAAAAAACAGACGAGATTTTCGGTGGCCATGGACAAAGGAACAGTAGCCCGCACACACAAAACTCCAAAGAGTATTGTAAATACCATTGATATCGGGGTCATTCCAAAGAACGATGCAGGAATCTAATGATGCTAGTACAAAGGTTGATCGATGCGGGGGAATTAAAAGAATTTATTCAATTACCTAATCCCCCACCAAGGACTAATAAGGGAAAAGCTGTTAATATTCCTCAAAATAATCAAACTATTAATATGATCTCTAATTCCGAATAGGATCAGTCATTCATGAGTGCAGCTGTTGATAAAAAATTGCATAAAAGAGTCTGCAGTAACGAAGTCTTCAAAGTTGCGGGAAGAGTTACTGAAGTATGGAAAGAATGGATGGCATCCCCGCTAACTTTTTCTGCGGACGAGGTTGACCAAGATATTGAAATGCACAATGATCCGTTGGTACTTACACTGCCAGTATCTGGATGGAATATAAGGAAGATTCTTATGGATGGGGGGCAGCTCTCTTAGTTTTGTTTTATGATACCTTCCAGAAGATGGGGTTAAAAGATGATCAGTTAACGCCTTCTTGCTACACAATTTATGAATTTAACGGATTAGCTTCAAAACCGAAAGTGGAAATCTTGATTGATGTTGCGGCTGGACTGATAAGTATTCTGACTAAGTTCAGCGTAGTGGAGGCTCTATCTCCGTACAACGCCATCATTGGTAGACACTGGGTCCATCAGTTGAAAGGGGTAACTTCAACGTATCACCAATGCTTGTGGTTTCCAACACCGCAAGGGGAAATGGAGATAAAAGGAGATCAAAATGAAGCAAACTCCTGCATTCTAGCAGAAGTCCGCATGAATGAAGAATGACAACAACAACAACAACAAAATAAGAAAAAAGAGCGCAAGATGAAAGCTAAAGAAGAAGCCCTAAACCAATATATGATTAAGACTGCGGGAAGTAAAGAAATAGACGAAACAAATGAAGGTATTACAATAAAGGAAAGCATGCCAAAGATTGATGAAGGTAGTCTTCCAGCATAGCAACCAAAGGGGGCTCCCATATTTTTAGGGCTCCCAAACCCACCTTTATATCAATCGAAGAAACCAAAAATATCAACATAGAAACAAAAGAACTTCCCAAGATGATAAAGATTGGAACGCTGATGGAAACAGAAAGGGAACATAATTTGGTCATTATACTTAGAGATTTTATGGACATTTTTGCATGGAAGATGGAGGACATGCCGGGCATCGACCCAACTATCGTACATCATGAGTTACACATACATCCGGAAGCTACGCCTTTTCGGCAACGCATACGTAAAGTTGCACCTGAATATCATTTTCCAGTTGAAAGAGAGTTAAAAAAGCTCATGGATGCGGGATTCATTCGAGAAGTGCGGTATCCAACTTGGATTTCAAACATGGTGATAGTACCAAAAAAGAATGGCGGAGTAAGAATTTGCATAGACTTCACCAACTTAAACAAAGCATGCCCAAAGACAGTTATCCGCTTCCCACATTGATCAGTTGGTGGACGTTGTTGAAGGACATGAGGCTTTATCCTTTATGGACGGAAAATCAGGGTATAATCAGATTGTTCTGGCTGAAGAAGATCAAGAGAACACTGTATTCTTTAATCCACACAATTTGTACTGTTATACCAGGATGCCATTTGGGTTAAGAAATACAGGGGCAAGATATCAACGTTTAGTAGACGTAATTTTTAAGCCATGGATAGGCCGCACCCTGGAAGTTTATGTGGATGACATGTTAATAAAAAGTAAACTTTCAACAAATCATCTACAAGACTTGAGATAAATATTTGAAGCTTTGCGGAAATACAAAATAAAGGCCAATCCAGACAAATGTATTTTTGGGGTTACGTCAGGAAAGTTTCTGGGGTATTTGGTCACCAAAAAAGGAATTGAAGTTGATCCTGCAAAAGTTCAAGCAATAGTGGATATGCCATCTCCAAGGAATATTAAATAAGTGCAGAAATTAAATGGTTGTTTGGCCGCACTCAGCAGATTTATCGCAAGATCATCGGATAGAAGTAAACCCTTTTTTGATATTTTAAAAAAGAAAAATAAATTTATATGGAATGAGAATTGTGAACAAGCTTTCCAAAATATTAAGGTTTATCTCGCCACATTACCTGCACTGCAAAAGCCAAAGCCTGAAGAAGTTCTAGCCTTATACATTACGGAAACTGAAGATGCAGTAAGTGCAGTATTAGTCCGGACCAATTAGAAGATTGAAAATCTTGTGTATTACAACAGCAAAACTCTGAACCTCGTAGAAAGAAATTATACTAAAATAGAACAACTAATTTTGCACTGGTTTTTGCTTCTCAGAAGTTGCGCACATATTTTTTAACACATTATGTGCGTGTACCAAGTAAAGCTCCACTGGAATCCGTATTGAAGAATACAGGGAAAGTTGGGAGGATAGCAAAATGGAACGCACAAATCGAACAATTCTACATATTATTTGAATTACAAACTGCGCAGAAGTCGCAACTCCTGGCTGATTTCCTTGCGGATTTTCCGTTAGATGATGATTTTGAAATTCAAGGTTTTCCCAGATTTGAAGATGATGATCCTCAGGATATCCTAAGCTCTGTAAATTCCCGAAGATGGGAAGTGTTTGTTGATGGGGCCAAAAACAAAGAGGTTTCGGGAATTGGAATTGTAATTACGACTCCTACGGGAGATCGAATGGTACATGCATTCCGACTCGAGTTCGACGAACATACAAATAATATAGTGGAGTATGAGGCTGTGGTTCATGCCCTTAGGCTCATCATTGAATTGGGGTTAAGCGATGTGTGGCTCATAAGTGACTCACAATTAATAATTCGTCAGGTTGAATTCAAATATCAAGCGCTTGATGAAGACCTGGTAGAATACAAAAATCTTGTGCAAAAAACTGGCGTTTCAAATCCCAAATATAACTTTTCGGCATCTGTCCAGAGATAAGAATCGCCAAGCTGATGCATTAGCATTTATTTCTTCAATGATAAAGGATCGGAATACATTACTAGTAAAAATTGGGCGTATTTATGAACCATCAATCAAGTTGTGGGCAGTTGAAGATATGGAAGAAGAAGTTGGGGAAGATATTGAAGATGCAGCTATTCAAGATGATACAAGTTTCCCACAAAAAACCGAAAATGATTTAACCGGAGAAGATTGGAAAATTCCAATACATCAATATTTGCAATATGGGATATTACCCGCAAGCACTAAAGAAGCAAGGAAGGTGCAATCAAAATCTGTAAATTATCAGTCGCGAGATAGAATTTTGTACCGTGAATCCTATTTGGGACTGTTACTTCGATGTTTATCACGAGAGGAAGGGATGCGAATTTTCAAAGATATACATTATGGAGATGCGGGAAATCATAGTGGAAGACGATCGCTCGCATTAAAAGCAAAAACGCAAGGATATTATTGGCCATTTATGCATAAAGATGCGGAAAATATGGTGAAAAGATGTGAAGAATGTCAGCGCTATGCGAGAAGAATAAAAGCTCCCGCAACAGAACTTAATTCTGTACTCAGCCCCTGGCCATTTGCAAAATGGGGGATAGACATTGTTGGACCATTAGTAGAAGGTACTCAAAAAAGAAAATACTTGATTGTAGCTACAGACTAATTCACTAAATGGGTTGAGGCCAAAGCTCTCGCACGAATCAGAGATGCTGATGTTTTTAAATTCTTATTTGAGAATATAATCTATAGATTTGGAATTCCGGTAGCCATAGTCTTCGATAATGAACAGCAATTACAAGGGGAAAATATAGATATGTTTTTCGAAGCATCCAATATACAAAAGAACAAGTCAACTCCGCTCTATCCGCAAAGCAATGGACAAGCCGAAGCAACAAATGAAACAATTGTCATGAATTTAAAGAAAACACTTGATGGACATCACAAACGATGGTGTGAACAACTTCATAATACATTATGGGCATATCGCACAACAAGGAGAGAGTCCACTGGAGAATCACCATTTCTTCTTACTTACGGAACAGAAGCAGTTATTCCAACGGAAGTCATTTTACCCACCACAAGAACAGAAGCATGGGAGAAGAATTTGAATTCAGACCTAATGTTATAAAAGTTGGATGACTTAGAAGAAAGAAGAGAAGTTACACTTTAAAAAATAGAAAATTATCAAAGAAGATTGGTAAGAGAATACAATAAAAAAGTAAAGTTGCGGAATTTCGTAGAAGGACAGTATGTTCTACGGCAAATCCCGGAATACCAAAGGGACAAAAAAGCAGCAAAATTTGCACCTACATGGGGAGGACCTTATGTTATACAAGGCATTACGGGACAAGGATCATATCATTTGCGGAAAATGGATGGAGGAATTTTACAACATCCTTGGAACGCATAATATCTCAAACCATATTATCCTTGATCAATAATGCAATTGTACAATAGTTTGCGCTCATCATAGGTAAAGCATATCAAATGAAATCTCTCTAGAAGATCCAAATAAATGTCAATGATTATAATATTTTTCGACATAGAGATGCCTAATATGACATTGATTATTGTACCAGGTACTCTCCACTTCAGGAAGTGCTCACAATCAGCAATACGATTATACAACAATTTGGTTTCATACTAGGTAAAGCAGCAAATGCAACCTCTCTAAGAAAGTCCATGTGAATATCTATGAGTGTATGACTATTGGATCTTTCGCCAACAGGGGTTCCTAACATGATATCAATTGTTGTATCTTTCTCCGTTTTAGGAGACTCTAGGGACCGCTTCCTAATTTCTTCCTGGCCCGAGAGAAGTTAGACATGTGTTACACCCTCAATATAACTCAAGGTACAAAATTTCCTTGCGGTTGAATAAATCACACTCATACAATGAACTAACAATTAATATATATATATATATATATATATATATATATATATATATATATATACATTCAAAAAAAAATTGCAGGGATAAAATTACAAGGCAAAATGAAAACGCAACTACAACCAAGAAATGAAGAAGAACGGGGCAACAGTAAAGAAAGCTAAGGTGCGGGAATATATCCTTTAAAGGGAGGATTATCCGGGACATCTCTGCGCTTGTAAACTTTGGAAAATCCATCAGCATGTACTTGGTCAAGAGTGTGGTTGACTGCTTTTTCAATTAAAGCTTTAGTTTCGGTTCTTAACCAAAGAATGTAAGCTCTTCAATTTTCAACCTCTTGTTTGTACAGATTTACTTCAGTGAAGGAATTCTGGACCTTTGTTTTCCAAAAGTTTATTTTCCCTCTCTTAGAAGTTAAGTCCTAAATAAGGCTTTCATTCTTCGAAACTTCTTGTTTTAGTTTATCTTCGGCCTCTTCAACTTTAGAATATAAAAGATCAAGTTGAGCTTGCGCTTCATTGGCTTCGTTAAAGGCAAGCTCAAGTTGATTTTGCGCTTCATTAGCCTTGATAGAAGCCATCTCTAGTTACCTATTGAGTTCTTCCATCCTAGTTGTTGTGGCACCGAGTTCTCCCTCAGCCTTGGCAGCTCTTGCGGTTGCATCCTTAAACTTTTCTTCAAAACCTGAAACAAAAGCAACGGGTTAGTCAATGCGGGAATAATGTCAAATTTTAAATATACAGAAAAATAGGATACCTCTTGCGAGGGATTCAAACTCTGCTAATTCACGGCCCATCGCATCCTTAGTAATTTCAAGGAAATCATATTCTCCCGAAAGCTTGTTATACTTGACAGTGATTTGTTGAAGATTTTGATGACACTGAGTTAATTCTGTGTCATTATCCAGCAATTGATTTAATTTATGCAAACGGAAAATGTTGTTATCACGGTGAAGAATGGAATAGATAAATCACGAATTCTGGTTTGAGCATCCACAAGGGCTTTTCCTTTAGCATGAGCTTTTGAAGACAAGTGGTCTCTGTCCTTAATGAGTTGAGATATATATGAAGAAAACTGTGAATTGTGATACGAACTGGAACGGGAAAATCCCGCAAGGATATCCTTACATTCTACACAAAGCCTACGGTTCTATTCTTCCAATTTATCAGATCTTGCCCATGCTTCGGAAACGTTATCTTTAGTCCACAATAAATAAGCATTAAATTTTGCTTTCTTGCGAACCATCTCTTCCAATAAAAGTTCATATTGCGATTTTAATCTATTATACCTCCATTTCACCAAATCATGACTATCAACAAGATCGTTAAATATTTTCTTGACTTCCACGTTCTTATTGTTAACTTTCACTATATGATCTCTCAGTTGTGTATTTCTACACCGCATCCTAGATATGACTTCTGAATCCCTCGCTGATCCCATGAACTAATTCAGAAAACAAGTAAAAAATCTTAAGAGAACTTGATAAGAAAGAAAGAATTAAACCTTGATTTTGATAGTCAAGCAATTGTTGGCGAAGCATGTCATTTTCCCGCTGCAAGCCCAAAGCATCATTTTCCACAGTCTTAAATTGAGATTCCATCATTATGGATCGCGCTTTGTAGAATTTGCATGCGGTGAATGCAATACTCTGACCCTGTGCAAGCTGCAAAATTAAAGTTATAAATAGAACTAAAAATAAGAAGAAATCAAAGGGTATAAAAATGATAAGAATACATGTACAAGAACTTGTTGCGGGAAAGAATATACTTGTCTGTTGCAAGTGCAAGCGTTTTCTCAAGTGAAGAAGGTTGGTTCATGGGGAATTAGGGATCAACCGTTTCATCTTGATCTTGAAGCCAAGCATCTTTAACCGTATCATATGGTACAACCCCCATGGATTTTCACAAACGTGAAACCGATGCACTATCTGATTTCACTGGCAAAGGATTGCTTGGAACATACAAAAGCTCCCTTGACAAAAACCATTGAAAGGCTTCTTCTTCATTTCCCAAGAGACTTACATCCTATGCAATCCCCTTGCCTTTACTCGCTTGCGGGACTTCTACATTCGGATGAGATGTTTCAGCAACAACTACTGTGGTTGCAACAGTGGTAAGAGAAGTTACCACCAAATAACCTACGGGCACATTTCCCGCTGCATTGCTGTCCGCAGACACATCTAGTACGGCAACAGGTGAACGCGTATTTTTCGCTTCTGAAGCATTTATAGGATCACCATGTAAAAGGTGATTTTCTCCGTCAGCTGAACCATATTCATTTGGGACAGCTTCAAGTGGCTTATCAGCGGTTAAAGGAGAAAATTAGATAAAGAATAAAGGATCATGAACCATAGCTTGAAGTGAAGGATTAACCACAGCTTCTGGAGTTTCTTTCGCAATACCAGCTTGATCCGAATATTCAAATTTGGTTAATTAAAGAGAAATGACCTGCTCTTCTTCTTTTCTCTCTGGAATGGAGCTTCCTTCACCAATCAAGAGCGGATGTTGAAGAGGAGAATCTCGAATTTCTCCTTCTTCCCTATCTATAGAAGCCCGGGGTGCACCCCTCACCTTTTTCCGACCCTATTAAAGAACCATAAGAATTTAAAATTCACAAGGATAATTAAAATTCATTAGGTTAAAACAATACCTTTTCTAAGGGGGCAAATTGTGAGAGAATAAATTCTAAGTTATGTGTGTCCAAAGACTACTGGAGAAGCAACGAATTACGATGGGACGTGAAACACTAAAGAAAAAATTCTCTGAGAAGACCTGAAAAGCCGATAAGATTTGAATCTGACATCATTAATGCATGATCGACACGTGGGTTACGGGAAAGTAAGGCACACTGCTCAAGACAAATAACCTTACTGCATGACTGACACCAGGTTGCGGGAAAGCATGATTCATTAAAGAGTAATGATGAGCGCTGATGCATGAGAGACACGTATCGACTTTACAAGCTACGGAACAAAAGAGCCAAAGCATGGCGATTCACTTTTAAGAGCTACGTGTCATACATGCTATGATTCAAATAAAGCCGTAACATTCATCCAAATCCAAAAACAATAATTAAAATACAAGACCGCAGAAGAGTTGCGGGATAACCAGTGGGAAACTATAAGAAATAAGTAATAAGCAAACTCAAACTTGCGAGAAACATGATCGAGTTTTGCGGAAACTACAAGGATGGATAAGAATCAATAGGTGAAAAGGTAGATTGAAGGGACCCATCAAATTGGATATAAATACCAAGCTCATTAATAGGAAAAGGGGTTGGAAAATCGGGGGAGAAAAATTAAAGAGACGGCATAGAAGTGATAGCAAAGAGTTTAGCTATGAGGCTTGTGTAAATTTTTAGTTCAATCAATCCATGATTAATATGATTGTGATTTTATAGAACAACATTCTTCTGTATAAAATGTTGTTGATTAATAAGAATGGAATAAATCTTTTTACCCGTGGATGTAGACAGTTAGACTGTTGAACCACGTTAAATGTTTGAGTCAATTTACTTCTAGGTTTTGATTGATTATCATTCTCTAAATATTCATGTGAGTCGGTTTTATGGTAAGATATCATAGTTTAGCATGTTCTAAATTCATTTTGTTGTGATCTAAAGATGCCAGATTTTTGGTCATCACAAGAAATTAGTGAAAGATGGTGGTGGTTCGATGTAGCTGCCAACCAAGAATCGAAGGGAATTAAAGATGAGTTTGTGGTGTGAGCTGGTGAAGAGAAGAAGGAAGAACTGTCGTTGTGGTGAATTGCAGATAGGAGAAGATGAGTTTACAAAGAAGAAACCGGTATTGAATCAATCTGGTTTTGGACACAAGTTATTGTCGTGGAGAACCAGTTACAGGGTTCAGTCGAGAGATGGTTCAGTTCAAGAATTATAGATGGGTTTGTCCAGCGTGGGTATGGATGGATTTGATTTTATAATTGTTGCTGCTATTATTGAATGTGATGGAATGTTGAGAATATGCATGGAAGGAGATGAAATTGACATTGCAAACACCAACAATTGTCGCCTGAATCACTACCCATAATTGCACTCAAAGTGTTCGATGGTTTTCCTCTAAGGGACTTAGCCATAAGTGAAGAATTTTTGAAGTTTCCTTGTCAGTTTTGTGAGACTGACAGGCTTGGAAACTTTGTGGCCGTGTTATGAGCTTTGGGCCTGCCTGATTTGGGCCATGGTGTATGCACTTGACTTATGTTTGGGATTGGAGAGTTAGAGTTATATTGGGAAAGAAGAGTTCTACTCCAAAAAGGATTCTACAAGGGAAAAAGCTATATAAGAGCAATTTCAACAAGAGGGAGAGAAATCTAGGTTTTCACCTAGTTCTCTTTTCACCTCTTATACTTCTTTTTGTAGGTTCGCGTGGGGAAGATTTCTCGACATCTAGGGTTTGAAATTTATTTCTTTAATTCAATTTTGTGAACTCCAATTATTATGAGTAGTTAATTTTGTTATTGGTTTAGGGTTTGTTTGATTTTATAATACATGATTCTATGAATACTAAATAAGTTTTGTCTCATATTTATCGTTAGTGATTCACTATAAATATCTAATTGATTGATTGATTGATTGTTTAGTTAAGTTACAAATTGATTGAACTCGCACTCACATCTAAAGCTAATTTAGGGTTTATTATACGTAAAAGTGATACTCTTCGAATACAAGTAGCATGAATGTGGTTATTGCTTGTAGTGATATATCCTAGTAATCACAAGTGACTCATGACCTTTGTTAAATTGAATTAGTGTGTTTTTCACGTCTAACTGCATTGATTAGCCTAATTTCATGAATCTTAATGCTCCTCGGGAATTAAACTTGATTGGTGTTTTTTGCACGTTAGGTTATTCTCTTGGTAGAATTCATATTCGCATATTTTAATGTGTTTGTTTATGAATTGAAGAAATTTGCGGGATATTCTTGCGATCAAGGTATTCTAGGGCTTTTGATATAACGAAATTAAATATCAATTCTAATTATTAGTACAAAAACATGTTTTGTGAATGAAAATGAAACCTTAACCAATATTCTCAACTCTTTAATTCTTTTCTACATTTCTTAGTTTTCTTAATTTGTTTAATTTGTTTCATTTAATCTGAAAAATTCCCCCTTTTATATAAGATTTTAAAACCATATAACAACCAAGACCTCCTCGTGGGAACGATCCTTTCTTACCCTTGCTTCATAATAAATCATAAGTAGTGAGAAAATGAATAATAATTTTGACGTACAGACGACCATATCAGGTTAACAACGAGAAAAATATATCGAAAGAAAATAATTTGATGGGGGGAAATGATACTGGGGAAAAAACTTCAATGAACATCGTATTTTCTTATGGAGACCCATAAGCAGGTTAATGCCATTAGACTGGTCAAATGATGATTTCGCCGCGTAATGAATTAATTAATTAAATTGAAGAATTAAATTATATTAATTAATAAATAATAATATTGATAAATATATTACCATCGCTAGATATATCTCGAAAAGCTAAGCAAAACGGACTACTTGAACGCGTCAATCGGATACCGGACGAAAAAGATATGACAATTGGAAATATTTGATTTCCCTTTTAACTATTGACTGTTGACTTGACCGTTGATCGTGGACCAGATCTTAACTTGACTGGACCTGTGAACTTAACTGGACCTCTGCGTAATAATAGGTTAACCCTTAACCAATTTCCTAAAGATTTATATAGTAAGGTGTAAATGAGGTGTAAATAGAATTTAATTATTTAAATTTTGGAGAAGTTATCTTCTCTTTTTAAGAAGATGGTGGTGTTGCATTAAGAGCATAGTTTGAATTCAAACCAGAAAGGGGAAGTAGGAGGTGGGAATGAAAGTTAAATTGAATTTAAAATTGGAATGCGGTTAAGAAATGGCTAATAGTTATCCCATGAACAGTTAGAAAATTCTAGGAAAGAAAAATAATATGTATTAGAAAGGTTTCAAAAGGTGATTAAGAGTGAAGGAGCTTGATAGAGAATTAGAGTAAGTAAAGAGAATAACTAGAGCTTAATAATAGCATAAAAAGTTGAGAAAAAATAATTGAAAGAACCATATAAGTGTGTAAGATGATGACGGATGGAGTTCATTTACAATGATGGAGGTGATGAAAACAATCAAGGTAAACTATAAATCTTGATTGGTATATGTTAATAAGGATTTGGGTTGTTGTTAGAAACTATAATAGGTCATAATCAATTAAGTTCTTATTATATGAAAATTATGGTTTCATATGAGATATTTTGTCCATTGCCCATAATGTAGAGACTTGTTTAGATATTTTAAAAAGTGTGAATTATTTTTATCTCTACAAACATAAATTGTAGTTCATCTTGTGGGGTTCAGTGGATATAAATTTTATTCAAATCGGTTAAGAAACAAGTGAGATATGAGTGTTATAAAATGATTTGTCGAAGTTGAAACTATGTGTAAACAGTCATGAATGTTCATAAGTTTGAGATTTTATAGATAGGTTCGAGTAGGAGATTCATCATAAACAGAATGTCAAATCTTTAAAGGAGACTATCATCTTTCTAAAGAGTTATTAAGCGATCAATTTGGATCAAAATAGAGTGATTTAGAGATTTTGAAAGTAAGGGGGTCATGCTGTTTCAAATGTAAAATACTTGGAAGAGTAGAGGTGAAGAAGATGACCGAGTCATACCAAAATGGGTTGTAGACCGGGTTAAGGGGTCGACCCAAATAGGTTAACCCATGGGTTAGTGGGCCGGTCTGTTGGGATGGTACGGGTCAGGCCCGTGGTCCAAATGGGCTTGGGTTTAGGCTAGTATACTTAATTTGATATTTTGGACCACTTAGGGTCCGAATTAGCTTTCAGTTTCTCTGAAAATGTAGAGTTCTTTGAGGGCTTTCCAATGACACCAAATTCATCTCATTTGGATAAGTAGATGTTTATTTATGATAAAATTAATTAGTAATAGGTTAAAGAAATAATTTACTGAATTAGAATTATTAATAATTGCACTCAACCAATAACTAGGAACTTGTATTATGTTATGTTAGGAATGTTGTGGTGAGCCGATTGACTAAATTCTTAAAGTGATTGTATGATTAATATTTAGTCTATATTAACAACGATCGATTCAAATAATGAACCAATGGATTATGGATCTCGAGGTAGGTATGGTTTGTCATCAAAAATAGGTTGGGAACTCTTGTAACCTTTTAGTAATCATTAAGTACTTTATTATTATCTGTAAGCATGTTTGTGTGAAATTGTATGAGCATGTTGTGTAATATGCGTTGTGTAGTTTCCCTGCGAGGAGTGTCTGTGATTTCCCACGGCTCCCTATTAAGTAATAAGTAGGGCGGATGACCTTTCGTCGGTAATATTACTTAGTAGGGCGGATGCGTTTCCGTCTCAGTATTATTAGTAGGGCGGATGGACTTCCGTTTCGATATTATATACTAATTATTAATAATAGGACGGATTCCCTTCCGTCTCAATATTACTTAGTAGCGCGGATGCGCTTCCGTCTCCATACTATATATATATTTTAGTTGGGGAAATAACTCGTATGCATATTATGTTTGATTGTAAATCTTCTAGACTTCGATCAGCGGCGGAGCCACATACAAGTTGGGTGGGACCTGGACTCACCCAAAAAAGTTTTTTTTTAGTTTATAATCATTTGTAACAATTATAAATGTTGTTGAATTGTTTTGTCACAGTTACTTATGTTGCAGAAGACTGTGACAATCGTAATTGTTATTAAATACTTTTACAACAATAATAAATGTTACTAAATTTTAATTGTAAGTAATAATAACCAATATTGACAAAATTTTGTAATCCTAAATAGTTATATGACCCACCCAATATGCTTGAAGAAAAAAAAAATGACTTACCCAATTAAAACTTCTGGCTCCGCCACTGACCTCGATGGTAGTTTCTTGAATCATGGCTTGTATGGGCACTTCATGTGGATGGCTCTATTATTTGAGACTGGAGTTGTTCTAATATCACTTTCTCCATTGAGTAGGGCGAGGTTGGGGTAGCATATTTTAGTGTTCTAGCGTCATTTCTATGGATCATCTGGTGGTGATCTTTCACGGATATTGTTATTATGGTAAGCAATATCTGAGGAGGTGGAATTAGAATAACATTCTTTCATGAATGTCATATATACGATGTTGTGTTGAGTGTTGTGTGTAAAAGGTGTTAATTGCTTCCCTCTATTGTTCTACTTTAAGTGATTATCTTTAGAACTGCTAAGCATGTTAGTGATTACATGATATTGTATTTGTTTCCACTGGGCACCCTTCGGGATGATGTGCTCACTCAATTCCCACTTTCAGTTGCAGTTATCAGAAGAAAAAAAAATGGTGTACACGAAGATATATGTTTCCGTAGATTAAAGTTTTAACAAATTAGAGTTGCATTAGTATCATTTTTATGTACGTATGTTTTGTGTATATATATATATATTAAAGTCAAATACACTATTATATATACATCACTTGAAAGATTTTCAATTATAAATATCAGAGCGGATGGGGTTTAATTTATGAGATTATTATTTCAAAATTGATAATTTTTTTTTAATATATCATTATTAGATTTATCTCTTGATTAATTAGTAATTAGATCAAGTACCTTGGAACCTTGTGAGGTAATCTACTATCATACTTCAACCTTTTTTATATTACTACACCAAATTTGGTGTTTAACAACCTACCATAAATGTTGTTGAACGGGGTTGTAACATGTATTTGTCGTTGCTAAACACTTTGTTGCTATCCTGGAGAAACGGTGTAGAACACATCTATTAAACCTAGTCAAAATCGATCCCCCCCTTCATAATTACCTAGTTCCCCCGCATTACTTTGATTAATCAAGACTTCTGATTCAATCACACGGAGATAGAAGTTAACTACAATGTCTTTTAATTGATATACAAATACACTATGTTGAGAATCATCAATGGATTTTATCAACAAAAAAAAATTCAATTGATGTGAAATTAAAGTATCAGTAGGAGATAAAATTACAAGTATCACAACTAACTTACTGAGATAATGAAGACCATAAAATTTTGTAATTGACAATGATCTATGTTGAGGTTCATAAGTGGATGGGTGAACTAATTTATGTAAACTGAAAGAGGCAATGAAAAATAGGGAAATAAAGACTTAATGAGTAAGAAGATTGAACTCCACCAGAAGAATCACGAGACTGTGCTTCCTGAACCAATTTCCTCTACAAATCAGAAGTGGATTCAACTGATGCTACAAGATCACCAGAGTACTACTTTGCATCAAAAACCTATATACATACATAAGCACTAATTTGAAGTTTCATTACTGAGGTCTCAAAAGACAAACAACATTATATTCATACACAAGCTATCCTTTGAATATTCACTAATACTTCAACCTCAATACTCTAAAGTCAATAACAAATAAATAAAGAAGATATTTCAGGGCATCGTATCTCCAAGGTGTTAACATCAATAAATATTATGAGTTAACTTACCAACTGGAATTAAGGAGGTTACTTGTCAGGTTTGATGCATCAATCTCCATAAGGTGAGCATGATTTATGCCAAAAGAAACAACTCACCTACATAGAGTTTTCCGAAAACTTAACAAGTAATATGTTTTCCCTACGAAACTCTATGATGTGAGTTATTTCTTTTTGGCATAAAAATGAACATCTTGTCTTTTGTTGTTGTATACCTATCCTATAAAGCTTGTTCAAGAACTTGGAATAAAATCATTTTAAGAAACTTAATTATTGAATAAGTATGAATTTATTCCAGATCTTGAATAACCTTACAGGACTACAAAATTGTTATATCTTGTTCTTTTGCACTTGAGATGGTGCTCCAACACTAGCGTACATCTCCAGCTTCAAGTCTTCTCATCAATGATTCCTCACAAAACAAAAAGAGAATGGTAGTAAGTGCATATATCAACCAAGAGAAAATTATGATGACAAGAAAAACTAATTATCATAAGAGTTTACTCACTAATGTAATTAGAGAGGAAAATATATTAGT
>JAJJMC010007730.1:2235340-2261877 GCA_023531435.1 Papaver californicum
TTGTTAGGTTCGATCTTCTTTATTTGCAGCAAACCTAACGACTAATACATCTCCACTCCGAAAACTATATGGTGGTAAGTTGCACTCGCTAAATATCCATTCATTCGAGTATACAACACATACATCACTTGAACAACTAATTCAAAGTAATAGGAAGCATAACACTAATCAATATTATAATTTGCAATCACTAATTAGATCATTCATTCATGAATACTACATAAACATCACTTCAGCAACTAAAGTAAAGTTGAAGAAAACACAGTCAAAATATTACACAAAAAACTTCAAAAAGGAACAAGTTAACAAAAAAACAAAACAAGTAAGAGTTGATACAATAAAAAACCTAATAACCACAGAAATACCTTGTAATTGTTTCTGGGTGCCAAGAACCAACCTCATCTGGAATAATATAAAAAAAAAAAAGAAAAAAAAGACAAAAAGGTCATACACATATTAACCAAAATGAAACCAACAAAGGTGGGAGAAAACAATAACAACAAACAAAAAATAGATTTAGGGCATCATATCTCTAAGGTGTTAACATCGATGAAATATTCAGACGCAAATTTTTTACTTAAATATAAAATTTCCTCATTTGCATTGAAAGCATACCAAATATTTCATTTAAAACAAAGCTGCCATAAAAGTAAAGAAAGTATAGAGAGAATGATCATCTAGAGAAAATGAGGCAGTTCTGATTGATATATTAATAGGAATGAAAAAAAGATACATGTTCGAATTACCTTGGAGATGTATGAGTTCATTCATGGTATGCATCGTCGTATTCAAAGTCCTTTATCAACTATCAGTGGAAAGGAAAGTAGCATTTCTTGGTTAGAATCTTTCAGATCATCAAAATAACATTTTCCCAAGCCCGCGCTTTCCATTTTTGTACTGCAAGAAGAAACACTCGCAAACATCAAAGAAAAACCATTAACCTCAAGGTATTCAAATCATATAACCAACAAAAACACCTCTTGGTAACATGTATTAAAAAAATATTTGCTATCATAAAATGCGGGGATAACATAATAACAAAGTGGTTATTGTCCAGGTTATATGTCAATCAACTAAGCAGTTTAAAGGCACAATATAGTTGTAACACATCGATTCGGCAGGTAGGGTTTGCCGAATGGAATATGAATAATGGTTTGTTCTTTCTTAACACTGATGCCTTTTCAACACAGTTGGCTCCATAGTTGGCAAAAAGTTCTACAGTTAAGCGTGCTCGTACGAGAGAAATTCATGGATGAGTGACCTTCCGGATGCTGCTACTGGATAACCGTAGTGGTGCCCGTAGAAAACCATGTATTGCCTGATAACCGCACTGGTTAAGTGGAGACAATATCGATGGAGGGTCGCGTAATTAAAAATGGTATCAGAGTCGACGACGAGTCACCTACCAAGGTTGAGAGAGTACTCTAGACAGGGTTTGTCAGGTACTGGTCTCATGAGTGGCAGGGAACGTTGGAGATCTGGGTCTGTATATTACGGAGTCGAGGACGGCTTCAATATGAAGTGGTGGTATTGTAATACCCCGATCGGAAGGTAGAGTTCGTCGAATGGAATATAGGTAATGGTTTGTCCTTTCCTAACGCTGAGGCATTTTCAGCACAATTAGTTCTAGAGTTGGAAAAAAACTCTACAGTTAAGCGTGCTTGGGCTGGGAGCAACATAGGGATGTGTGACCTTTTGGGAAGCTACTTCTGGATGACCGCAGCAGTGCCCGTTTAAAACCCCACACTGCTAGAAGACCGCATTGGTTAAGTAGGCAATATTGATAGAAGGTGAGGTCATTACAAATGGTATCAGAGCCGATGAAAGGTCACATGTCGAGGGTGAGAGAGTATGTTGGATGAGGTGTCCAGGTACTGATCTCATGAGTGACAGGGAACGCCGGAGTTCGGGGCTTGTATATTCCGGAGCCGAGGATGGCTCAATTTAAGGTGGTGGTATTGAAATATCCCGATTCGGCAGATAGGGTTCGCCGAATGGAATTTACTTAATTTTTACCCAGTTACAATTGGGTTTGATATACCAAAACCCAACCGTAGCTGAGTTATAGTTGGGTTCAATACACCAGAATCCAACCGTAACTGGGTAAAAATTAGAAAAATCCAATTTTTACCCAGTTACGGTTAGATGTTCATCATCACCTAACCGTAAACTAGTCTTACGGATGGCTACGAAGGGAAAAACCTAACCGTAAACCGATTTGAAAAGCTAAAAAAATTCAATCTTTCGTTGGGTGAATCACGATCTCCATCATGAGGTATGTAAAATTTGATTTCTCTATCATATAAGGATTCACCCACTTCAAACTCAATTTGGTTGGCTGAATCAAAATCTAGAGTTTTCAAAAAAAAAAAAATCTTCTACTTTTTTTTCATCCGACAACCAAAACACTAGCTCTACTTTTCTATCTATATCTCTAACTATATAATCTAGCCTAATAAGTAATACTATATTATTTAATTTAATTAAATAATTAATACTAATCGAACGAAGATTGTTTAGTCATTATAAAAATATAATGGATAAGGTATAAAAAATCATTTATAGAACCATAAGCCTACTTCTTTATAATGGTCTCCCACTATCAGGATCTTTTAGTCTTTACGAATGATAAAAGTGAGCCCAAAATATGACTTAAGTGTTAAAATAACGGATTGGGGTTATAAATAAAGTTTTATAAAGTAGAGGTGGTAGTTTAAATGAGTTGAATTTTTAAATGGAAGGTATAGTTAAAATTATCCTGTTTTATATAAAAAAAATTGTTTCATATGTTTTTTTTTCTGACAGTTCAATAATGTAAGACTTTTTGGTTTAAATTAAATTACTTTTAAATTAAAAAGTATATAGGATACCAGAATCGATTATAAATTATAGAAAATACTTTTAATCAATAAACATATCCTACCATATTTTTATTTTTTAAAAAATTGACTAATCTCTATATCACTATCCACATATCACTATCCACGTATTATCTTCTTACCAGTTATCGAAGCTTATAATACCAGTTATCGAAGCTTCATAAGGTGTCCCGTGCTACACAATAGAGAAATATGGATATTTCATCCCATTTTATGTTTAATTTTTATTTTACTTTATTTTATTTTTTGATGATAATAATTTTATTCAATTTAACCTAATTAGTAAAAGAAAGTAGATGACTTCGTAGTAGAAAATATCATTTAGTCCTCCATGCGAAAACAAACAACAATAAAATTTTTATAATTTAAATTCTAAGTTTTTACATATTTGATAAAGCTAAATGTTATGATAAATATCTATTCATTTATCAAGATAATATTACTGCACAGAGACAAAATAAAAAATAAAAATTTGGGAAGGATATTTGTTTTTAAATACTACTAAAATTACAAGGCCCAGGGATCGAACCCCTACCTCCTCCAAGGTAGGGAGCATGAAAATTATCATGCCACTAACTAACCACTGTACTAACCAATAAAAAAAATCATTTCAAACGAGCCAAACAAAAATTGCTTTTGGGGAACTTCCTAACTTGGAGAAAAGTTTGTTCACTGCATAAATGCCACCGTCATAAGGTGCTCTAATTTTGTTGTCCTTTTTAGCGTCTCAGCTGATCAAATTCTTAACAGTTGGGAATCTTTTATTAGACATTGAAATTTTGGTTATGTGGGTCCAGGGATAGGCCTAATGAGGGCTAAATGAGACTTTAGTATTTTTTAATTTAGTTAGAATTTTTTTAGTGTACTAATTAGTTTAATTTTTGTTGTTTGTCTAACGCTAAATTAATATTAGTCCAACGGTGTTAAAAATTGATTTTGATAAAAATGATAATGTTGATACACTAATTAATCCACAACCGTATGGTCCTAAAAATAAAAAACAGGACACTTAGTTAGTATTCTATTTATGAACCATAATTAGTTAATCTTTCCGTCTAAGTTATGTAAGCGGAGAAGTCAAATATATTAGATTAAGAAAATTATATGGATTTTATAAATATTCATCCTCTTTCCTATATTACCCTTATTTTTTGATAAAAATTAGATACATTAATATAGTTTAAATGTAATACAACCATTATAATAATGGTATACATAGAAAGAACTATCTAGGAATTAGAACTATGCCTATATAGATGGACAACCAAAAATTAAAACCCCGTATATATAACATGGACGGAGGTAGTGCTACTTACGTTATTCGCTCAAAAAAATTATCGTGGCTTTCGAACACCTTGTAAATTAGTGATAATCCATCCCTACATAAGAAAGAATTCTGGATCTAACCCTGTGTGGGTCTGATAATAACTATTGAAACTTTTATATAATTAACCTTTTTTTTTTCTTCAAATAGAAAAAAATAAACAATCCTTTTAAATTGTCAATTTTAGCATCTCATAAGAATTGCCCAAGAAGTGCATCACATATGTATTGTCCTAAGAGCAAGGGATATGGGATACAGTGTTCAAGCACTCTATCTCTTTCAAATCGAATGAGTGACTAGGTGAAGGAGGGATTTTTACACCATGGGCAGTGGGGTAAAAAGGCTAGATTTGGTTTCATTTTTTCACCGTGTAACATAAAATCAGTTTTGGACGAGTGATGTTCACCCGTCCAAGTATTATTATTATTCTTTTAAATTTGGTTTCTCCATCGACTTCTCCTGTTAACAAATAAGGACTAGTGATTAAATCCTACCAATTATTCTTCCATGACAGTAATGTATTGCCTCTCCATTGCTTTACTAATTGGATTAATTCTTCCGAGCCGATAATGATTGATAACGTCCTCACAAGCAATAATGAGATTGTGATCCTCGAATTCTCCATTCCCCATTAACAAGAAAAATAAGTTTGTTTGACTTTCTTCACAGGGAAAAATCCCCAAATCATATAAAAGTTTTGATACTTAATATTTTCAAAATTAATTACATGGGTTTGATCAAGCATAACTACTGATTGTAAATCCATAATTAAAACTCATTTTGTGTTTGAACTGAAGGAAAATCAGATTTTTTTTGTTGAAGAACAAGCCTTGGATTTTCAAGTAAATTTTTCAAAAAATTGTTTTAAAATTTCCATATCTAAATATTAAGAACAAGATAAAAGGAGATAAGAAGAAGATTTATGATTTTGACTGATCTGGGAAGATTTTTTCATCTTTATTGAAATTTCTCTCAAGCTTCTTCACTCACTCTCGATCTAGTAAGGGAGTTTTTATTACTGTATATGCTGGCCATTTAGAGACAATTCCTTATACAAAAAGAAGTCATTCGGTTCTTTTATCAAAAGAATTAGAGAAACAAATGGGAGAATAAAGTTTGAATCAGATAAAGAATGCATATAGAGGAAAGATACTACCAACAATTCATCCTGAAGGTGTTAAAGTTAGACTAATAGCGAAATATCTTATTGAAGCTTTATAAAGATGTATTAGACATGAACAAGTATGGAGTGAATCGACAATGCAAAATATCCAAACGGGTGAACTTCAACCGTTTAAAAGGAAATACTACCCATATGGGTGAAGTTCACCCGTCTGATATTTTTTGAGGGGGAAAGATTTCCCGTTTGACCCAGACGAGTAAAGCTCACCCGTCTAGTGAAGATTAACAACCACTCTTTCAATTAAAAGAGTGTATGATATTCTTTAGATGAAAGAGCTTCTACTATCTACCCATAGTAGAGTCTAATTTGTTATATTTAGATGAAATTCATTCATTTCAAATGAGAATACTCTACCCATAACCCTTGCTCTAAGGAGTGAGTTGCACAATTCAACAACAAGATCAACAAACAAACAATCCTCAAAACAGCTAAACTTCCTCCGTACAATTAGAGCTCAACAACTAATAATAATCAATGGTTTCCTTCACCCACGTGAAAAAGTTAACAGCAAGTTATTCCACTTCCTCAAAAAAATCGCGGGAAAATCCTCAAATTCCCGCGCTAAGTTCCCACTTTCTCTTTATAAGTAAACCCTTTTTACCTATTTTCCTCGAATCTAATATTTCCCTCATTTTTCTTTCGAAACCCTAGAAATCTCTTTCTTTCTGCAGAAACCCCAAAACCAAACCCTAGTAGTAGTCGTCGAAGAAGAAGATAGTAAAAATGTTGGAACTAAGGTTAGTGCAAGGGAGTTTGTTGAAGAAAGTAATGGAATCGTTGAAAGATCTAGTTAATGATGCGAACTTTGATTGTTCAGCAACTGGGTTTTCATTACAAGCTATGGATTCAAGTCATGTAGCTCTTGTTGCTTTATTACTTAGATCTGAAGGTTTTGAACACTATCGATGTGACCGTAATATCTCTATGGGTATGAAACTTGAAAACTTGACAAAGATCTTGAAATGTGCTGGTAATGATGATATTATCACTATTAAAGGTGATGATGGTGGTGACACCGTTACTTTCATGTTTGAAAGCCCTAGTAAGTTTTTTTTTCTTTTCTTCTTCTCTTTTATTTAATTTCTGTGAAGTAAACCCTAGATTCAGATTCTTGATTTTTGTACAAATTAGAGTTTCTCATTTTGTTTCGAGGGTTAAGATATAGGGAAGTTTATAGGAAGTTTTTAGCAATTTTGAAGGAATGTAGAGGAAGTGTTCGAGTATTTGTTTCTATGAGTTTGTCTTTATGTTGATTGTGTAAATAAAATGTTGATAAATAGGTCAGGATAAGATTGCTGATTTTGAAATGAAGTTGATGGACATTGATAGCGAACATCTTGGTATTCCTGATGCTGAGTATCAAGCTATTGTTCGGATGCCATCTGCTGAGTTTGCAAGGATTTGCAAGGACCTGAGCACGATTGGAGATACTGGTAACAATCAGTCACTAACTTGCTTAATTCAACATTATAAGTAAGCATTTTACTGGTCCTGGTTTCTGAAATTATCTGTTGTTTTTTATTGGTGTTGGTAGTTGTAATCTCGGTGACAAAAGAAGGTGTGAAGTTCTCCACAAAGGGTGATATTGGGACAGCAAATATTGTCTGCAGGCAGAACACAACTGTTGATAAGGTATCTCTCTCTCTCTCTCTCTGTTACTTCTGGTACTCTAGTACGTATACATTTCTTTGTTGATATTACTGAGCAAGTAGGAGTAAACCCACGATGTTGGGCATGTTGTGCACCATGATGATCACCATGATTGAGACTTGAAACACAAATGTGCAATTTGGTCATTTGTTTTCACTACAATAAGTCATTTTGGTTCATTTAAAATATCATTCGAATATGGCATAACATGATTTGCTAATGGAAATATCTGTTTTGGGAACATATGCAGCCAGAAGAAGCTACAGTCATTGAGATGCAGGAACCAGTATCGCTAACATTTGCACTTCGATATATGAACTCTTTCACCAAAGCAACACCATTGTCAAACACAGTAACTATCAGCTTGTCCTCGGAGTTGCCTGTTGTTGTTGAATACAAGATTGCTGAAATGGGTTACATTAGGTTTTACCTAGCTCCCAAGATCGAAGAAGATGAAGAAGATACAAAGCCCCAAGTTTGAGAGGCAGCTATACATTATCCCTTGTTTTAGTAAATGAGTCCTTAATTGCTCTTCACTTTGTTTGAAGTAGTTTTACTGTTTCTTAAGTACACTTTTTTCTTCCTTTTTTGTGGATCATGTAGTGGGTAGGTTTGAGATTGATTGATCATCCTAAAAAGTTTGTGTAATCTTAATGTGCGACTAAGTTTAAAAATCAAGTCTAGTTTCTGTACAATGATCATGTTTATTATGCTCCTATGTCTGATCATATGATTCATGCTTATATGCACCTTTTGGGTGGGTATTGGTTGAAGTGGGAGGTTGCGTATTAGCTCCCACTTGGTTCTTGATCTCGTGGTATGTCAGAAAATTTCTGGTTAACCTTTCAGAGAACCCGGATTTTTGTTCTCTTGATTATATGTTGCAAGACTTTTTTTTTTTACATGGCATCAGAATATTTATGTTAGAAGACCTTGAAACATGCCTTTTAGCATCTAACTTAGACCTTGTACATGAGAAATCATGGTAATTAGCATGCCATGTTGAGTTTAATCACCCTGTTTCCTTTGTCCTTCTTAAGCTGAGTGTTATTCAAAGACACCAGAATTACCATTCGTTTAAATTAGTTGTAGCCTCTAAGAGGCATGCTATCACCTCTTCTGTCAGTTGGCATGGCCAGAACCTTGGTGCCTTATTTTGTAATCTTCAAAACCTTTCTGTTGGTAATGATGTAATACCTAGATCCCTGTTTGATGCTGGGCAGAGCATTACAGGGAGTATGATGTAGTTTCTTAAGCTTTAGCCTTTCTTTCCTACAAAAAAAGTATAACAGAAAATGATGCTGATTATTAATAACAGAAAATAATTGATCTGTGAAATTTGAACTACTACATTTGCTGAATTATAGTTTTCCATTATAAATTAAACAAAAACATACATTTGTGTTGCAAAATAGAAGTTGCAAATCATTTACTCTATCAATAAGAATTTTATAGTTAAATATGAGATCATTAATTAATCAAGAGATGACATTTAAAAATTAAAAAGAAAAATGAAAAAAAGACTGATTGAGCAATCAACCCAGTCCCCACACCTCTTGAAAGAACAATTTGCCTACATTCTTTCACTGTTAGCCCTGAGATATAGAAGACAGGAACAGAGACCAATCAGTTCTTATTGAGACTTCCCTACGCCTTTGCTAAGTTGGTTGTTGCTGTTGAAACAGGCGGAAACCTTTCTTGTGGTTCCCAAACAAAAAGAATTTTGAGGGCATAATCTAAGGCATTGGATGCAGGCATGTGCTTCTACCTTGGCAATAAGCTCTTAGCTCCTCCCGCGTAAAAAAACAATATAACAAAAAAGCGCAAGGTGCGCAGTTTCTACTCTCATTTGCTACTTCTTTTCTTGGCTTCACTGTAGAGGATGACTCCGAAGACTGTAAGAGAGTACCCAAGCATTCCAGTCACAGAGACTGGGTTTCTGAAGATGAGAATTGAAACAACCACAGCAACAGCCCCTTTTGCATTACCCAAAACCTGGATGGTCAACATATGATATAAAGTCAGAACAACTGCTGAATCATGCCAAGCATTTGAAAGTACACAATGTTATAATTGGGATGAGAAAACTAATATGGGAAAATAAGTGCAGTTTCTGGTAGTGGTATCTACGTAACATGGAGCAGAAAGCTTAACTAAAAATAATTCCATGAGAATAAAATGGCTGAAAAAAATATGCATACTATGTGAGAACTGGGATAAACATGGTTCATGATTAATGTAACAACTGACAGTGGTTTTTTCTCATTGACATATCATCAAAGAACGATTGGGCATCCTACTCTTCTTGATGGATAAATTTTTGATGGCGGCGTGAGGGACAAAAACGCCCCTTATGCCCCCATCAAAAATTTATCCATGCATTATTACCGAGTTGCATATGGTCAACTTGTAGCTATGAAGCATGGTGTAAATAACAATCTATAGTTCGTACTTACAAACTGATATAACATAATAGCTCATAAGATCATCATCAATCATGAAAATAAATGACTTTAGAATTTAGTGTCTCAAAACACTGAATAAATGACCTTGAGGAAAGACAAACCCCTTGCACTTTCTTCTTCCAACCGCTCGATACATATGATATCCACATTGATTCATGAGAATCTACTGATACCGTAACAAAGAATCCACCATCTCATGGCCACACCAATGACAGACAAGAAGTCCCCATAAAATTAAACATCGTAAACAAAGAAAAAAAGAAAGAAAGAAAATGGGAGAACTAATTGTCTGACTCAAGCTTACTCTTTTAATATCGTAGAGAAGCCTTCGAGCAATAAAATGATATTCCTAGTTTCAATGCATGAGTGGTTTTTCTAAATTATCTATTATATTATTCAACCACAGAAGCCTCCTTGGAGTCAACAATTACTCCTGCAACCTTTTGTTTCTCATCTCTCCCCATGACCTCTTTGATTTGAAAACTAACCCTAAATTCTCTATCAGCTTATTTGTTAACCAAATACTTTTTCTAAGCCCGTTTGGGTATAAAAAACTAAAGCCGCAATTAAACCTAAACAAAGAAAGGCAATAAATGGCGTAGAAACATAAAAGAGGTGTACTCCAGCGGTACAGAAATTGAACCACAGAAGTGCATAAAAAGAAAACATACAGAGTCAATCCTTGTAACTAAACACAGCTACACTAAAACAAACTAAGATGAATAATATTTCAACCATACCAAGTAATATTTATCAATTCAATTGAACAGATCTAGAGGGGGAAGCTGATTAATTTTATAGAAGAAGATAACTGCATTTGAGAGATGGGGCGAACCTGGAGTGTCAAAGCACTGGTGTGCTTAGTGACCAAGAAATTTGTCAAATTGACAAAATAAGCCAGCGCAGAATTGAAGAGCAGGTACCATATGATCTTTACATCCTCCCTTGCAAGTGCCAGCGTGATTCCAACCACATTTTCTTCCATGAAAAGAGTTGCAGGAAGAAGGAATACCACCGCTATTGGAGCCATGTACAAAAGGAGGTTCATTGAGTTCAACTTTTCCCTGCAAATGTAAAGCTTATCAGGAAAATACAATTAAAAAAAGTACAGAAATTTCAACATAGATTTCACACTGCTTCAATATTAGCCGCGGAACCTAGAAGAACACATTACCCTTCAGAGGTCAGTAGAATTCCTTGTAGCACTGACTTTAGCGCCCTGGCAGCAGTAGCACCAACGCACATTATAAAGCCAAATAGATGGAAACTTGGTTCACCCTGCATCCACAATACAAAGAATGAGTTCAAGTAATTAAGAAAATCACAGCTAACCAAGTCCAAGATGTAAACAAATAACCTATGATCAAACTTCCCACGTAGCTAGACTTAGACTAGCTCACTAAAATCAGAATTTTAACTCATAATGACTAAGGGTTACTGAACCAATTAAGATATCCAATCTATTTTTACATAATACCCAGGAAATCAGACTCTCTAATAACAGAATGCAAACGAGAAAAACACCAACAATTGAAACCGTAACCTCGTCAAATTCATTTCTTTCAAAGGTCAATATAATTTAACTAAAACAAAACATGGGGAAATTTTGAAATAAAAATGATAAAACTAGAGAGACAGAGATTAGAAGTCTTACCCCGGATGCAATGACAACTCCAGTAACAACAGGAACAAGGGTTGCATAAGTAAGCCAAGCTTCTCTTTTAACAGTCATTATATAAGCAAAAACAGCAGTAAAGAAAGGTGTAGTAGCACCAATAGCTTGATTAAAAGAAACAGGTAAAAACCTCAATGAAACATTCCCACTAACAACTGATGCACAAAACACAAGACTTAATGCTGCGATCTTCATAAATTGAACTCTAGACCTAATTGTTTGCATAGGTACCATTTTCATCCAAGCAATTGCAACATAACTAAATAATGAACATGCTGTCATATGACACATAGTTAAGAAGATCGGGTATTTGAATCCATAGTTACTTAACAAATACTTGTTTAACAGTAACACCCCTATATTTGATGAATACCATGCTGTTACTAACCCGATCGTAAAGAATCTACTATTACTACCCTTCATTGACGACATTTTTTGTTTTTATGAAATCCCCAAATCAATAAAAAAAAAGGTACTAAATTTAGTGGTTCAAAACAATATTTAGATCTATTAGGGTTTGAAAGAATGAGATCTGAATTAAATTGATGAATTTTGACTATCTTCTTCCATGGATCTGAGTGAATTTCATCAGGTTGGTTTTGATTTTTTTCTAGGGTTTCTTCAGCAATGGAGTTGCAGAGAAAATGAGAGAGAAGGAGGGATGTAGCTCGTGTTGTTCTGCAACAGAGAAGAAGCGCGAGCTTGAATAAAAGGCGTTTTTGAGGAAAACGCGGTTGAGAAAGAGATTAGTCTTATTCTATAGAGAGAGAGAGAGAGGGAGGGAGAGTAATGGTGGTGGTGTTTGGGTATGGTTACTATCTCGCTAGTCACTTCAACTAAACACCAAGTAAAGGTGTTTGAAAAATATTTTGTTTTCAGAGAAAAAATTTATTTCTTTTGAAGCATAAAATACAGTTTCTTTCTAGCAATGGGATCGGTATCCGTCAATACGATCAGGATAACGATGATATTTAAGATATCGTTTCACCGAGCGAGATGAATCATCAAGTATCACCAAATGAAATTTAAACGTGAATTTTGGTTGACTCGTCCGATACGGCCGAGATAACAGCGATATTCAAGGTAATATGTTTGTTGTTTAATCTGGATTTTTGAAACTTTGAAGGCGGCGTTTATTCTCGTTTTCGAACTTTGAACTTATAATTGTAATATACTAATATGATCTCTTCTTAAAATATGGTTATTGTTTGTTTTTATTTTTGAATTGGTTATTTGTTTTCCTTTCTTAAAATTTATATTTATGTATTATATTTGCAATAGCTCTAACATTAACGTGTATTAAATGAAGAAATATTATTAGAAGTTGAGTCGAGGTAATAAATCAACAAAAATATGGTTAATTCTTGGTATTCACATGTATAAAATTTGGATATAAGATTTGAGAGTTATTCCGAGATTTCTCGACAATCTCCCCGAGATATTGTTATCAAGGTGTCAAGGTCCCGGCCGAGACGAGACCTAGAGCCGAGATTAACTACATTGGTTTCTAGTTAATTTTAGAATCCTTGATTGGAGAATACTCCCATAAATTGGGGGATATTCAAGGTTATATGGAGTTTAATTTTGGCTAAGAGAATAATTTTCTTAATGAAAAAATATCCATATTGCCATTATCCTAATAAAATAAAAAAAAAGTATCCCGCTTCATTGTTATTTTCACCACCGCCTCCTTCTTCTTCTCCCCTTCTTTTTCTCTTCTTCCATAAGTTCTTCGTTTCATTGTCATTTCATCGACAATTCTTAAATTTTCTGCGACGATTAATTTCTTGTATAAAAATACCTAAAATGAAACATTGTTTTAGGTTTTAAATTAAAAAATAGGACAAAAATGGTTTTATGTTGCAACCGGCATTGGTTAGATTATGAATGCATTACCGACTTTTACAGCCGGCATTGGTTGTATTATGAAGGCAATACCGGCATTTACGAAATAATTTAACTTTTGAATCCGCCATGTCTTAATACACAACCGACATTGCTTGGAGTGAAGCCGTAATGTCGGCTGTTGAGAAAGATCTCTGGCAAGAGTGTTGGCACAGCCGACATTGGTTGTTTTATATTCAAGGCAATGTCGGCTGTACAATCGACATTGACAAAAAAAAAAAAAAAAAAACCACAACTGGCATTGCTTAGTATTCAAGGTAATGCCGGTTGTACAATCGACATTGATAAAAAAAAAATTAAGAAAAATCTCTCACATCATTCAAGTTCATTCAAATCTCCTAAATTTTTCTTCTTTTTCTATAACTAATATTTAAAAAATAAAGAAGCATCAAATTCTAAGTTTAATCTTAACAACACTTGAAGGATACTCAAGGGTATTTTAACCATTATAAAATTTATTTAGATAAAAGATTCTTTAAATTATTTCCTTTTTTATTATTATTTTTTAAATATCCCCTAATTTATAAGAGTATTTTTCAATTGAAGATTCTAATTTTAAACTATGGTTACAATTGTTGCCAATACAATTAAATTTGAGTTGTCAAATTCGTTGAACTTCTTCCTTACTCGTGACTACTAACTATTTGCTACATGGCAGAGACGATTACTAATTTCTCGCCGAGGATTGATGAGTAAATCAGCAAAAATGATAGAGTTTTACCAATTGTTTGGCAACAGAAATTATCGAGGAACTTATAGGATGTATTTTTAATCTTTTTCAAGGATTTATAAAACCTCTGGATCGAGTTCATTCTAAATTATAGGAATTAGGGTTCTTGGACACAACATTTCTCATCTTCGTATTCAATTTTTCATTTAATTAAGAATAGAAATCAGGATCAAGAAATTAGAAGAAATCAAAAAATGATATTGGTTTTAACTTAAATGGTAATAGTATATGCGATCAGAATGCTTCCAACGAGTCTAACCGAGTATATATTGACTTAAGATTTTCAAAACCTTGTAACGAGTCATTGATTATTTTTTTTAGTCTTACCCAATAATTTTAGAATTAGGTGGGGCTCTATGTTTGTAACACACTTCAATATACTATATACGCAGTACAATCAATCCGTATATCAGAATTAATACAGGGTTAGATCTTTTGCATAATTCAAGTATAACTACGACAAAAATCTAAAATTGCAAAGAGTCTGTTTAAATTTAAATTCGTTGAATTTGTAATTGTTCTTTTAGAAGAAAAAAACTGAAATATTCAATAAAGTTTTTAAGTTTTGGTTCTAAGTACCACAATGGCGTTCAATGGACTGAAATAGTAGCCCTTTTTAAAGTTGTACTTTCTTGTTTAGATATATTTAACTAGTAACCACATTATTTGACTAAATAAATTGGGGCATACCCCTTTTACTTGGGACATACCAAATATATAGCCTACTAGGTTAGCCTTATAAGGGGTATCCAAAATATGTAGAAAGTCCAATTACACATTCAAACTTGAATCTAAAACTGAAATAGTTGTCGATTACATTTCAAATTCGAAAATTTTGATTGTTGTTATCCATTAAAATTTGAAGCTTTTGAAAATCAGGTTTTTAAGTTTAAGAACATGGCAGATTTGTTATGTGAATTGTCTACCAATTGATTTTAAAGTTCTTCGTAAATGAAGAACATTAAATACAATTGACAAGTTTTCACGAAAAACATCAAGAACAATCGGCAAATAATTCACATAAACAAAAACCAAGAACAATCATTACTTATTAAGCGATTTACTTGGAATTTACTTAATCTATTAAACTAATATAACAAATAATACAATTAATTAACGCTGATAAAACAAGAGGAGGGGATATAAGGTTTTAAAAATTACTTCAAAATAATCATATTTTCCCAATTAAGAAGGGTGTGTGCTCCAATTTAACCAAGGTAATTTGCTTATCACGCATCTAGTGTCTACATTTTTGGATTCAGGTGATAATTTCTCTCGTATATTGCTTAGCTGGCTATCAAATATGTGAGATCTGTAATTGCCGGAGTACAAAGATTAGTGAGTCGTTTGAGTTCAATTTGGTAGAACACATCGGGAAGAGGTTGAAAAAGAAATCAAAAGAATTGATTGTGATAATACTTGCAAGAACATTTATTAGATGAAAAACTTGCACCAACAAATCAGATTGATTAAATGTCTTTTATATTTCAGAATTATTAGTTATGACGTTGCTAGATCAAAAATATTAAAACCTGACAAAATTTATCACTTAAGTACGAATCTTTATAAAATTTATGCCTTCAAATGTTTAGCATATGAATAATGTGTAACAGTAGACACACGTTCGGGCAATCAATTTTGTAATAGTAGCATATGAATAATGTGTGGCTCGGGATGTTATTCTAAGTAGAAAAATTACAGTGGGGGAAACAAAAAAAGAGTTTCGTCGGTGGGTAGTTTGAAATGCACACCTAGGATTGACACCAAAGGTTTAGATACATTTCCATGAAAAGAGATGCATCTACTGTCTCTTTGTTATATCAAAACTTGATGATATTAGATTGGTTTTGTCCAGTAGTGCTAGAGTATCTCTAAGATATAACCTGATTGGTTTAACAAAACTGACCTATTTCTATCCAACAACAAACTGATATTTCCGATCCTGATTTTTTATGAAGTACAATATTTTGTTTTTAAGTAATGAATAACGTTTTCCTATTTAATTTTGTATTTTTGTTCTTATAACAGTTTCGGTTCTGAATTCTGGTGCCAAAATAAGTTAAATTGTACAATCCGATATCAGATGTGCAATTTATTATTAGGATTTTATTTTTTAAAGCATTAGCATGTTAAATGCATAAATCTCAAACATGTTGGGCACATAGGCGATGGAATAAAGTCTTTCGATTCGCTTAGTTTATGTCCATTGAACTTGAATATTTTCAAATCTTGTGCGTATTACAGATTTTGCAAATTGATGATACGGACAATTATTTTTTCCTAAAGTCGTTTAGGCCGTCGTCACTAATAAGTTCTGAATGGTTCTTTGTATATTTTCTTAGTGAAGTTTCGTCTAATAGATAGAATAGACTCTTGCCAAACGCCATTAGGTCAAGTTATGATGTTGGCCGACAAAGAAATAAACGGTTACCACCAGACTTATACCTTTGCAATTTTACCTAAGGCCGTTTGCAGCGGACACGCACGGCTCAATTTTGTGCAAGGACCATCATCAGCAGCGGGACGGCTTCATTTGATGCAACGGCCATTGCAGTAGACATGACTCGGTTTGAGTATGCATAATTGTTTGCTTATAAACGAAAAAGGTTACTTACAAATGATATGTCTTTTTGTATAGACTTCTCGTATGATTGCAGATTACATTATCCTATGAAAAAGTTGGATCCTAGAATGTGCTTATTACTACTACTACTTTTGGGAGATTCTAGGTCAAATCACGTGTAGATTCGCAAATGTTAAGGAGGCTGAGTCAATACAATAACTTGAGAATGACATTATAGTCAAACTACTTTAATGCAGATGATCTGGATCAAATGAGTCAGATCTTACCCGATCAATGGCTAATTAGGAGCCATATAAAAAATGAGTTCTACCCTGGATATTTTATATGCATGAACGGTGTGGTTGTTACGACTTACGAGTATGACTTTTGGGGTAAATTCATTTTCAAATTTCATCACGTCCTCATATTCGTATCAACTTCATCCTGTTTCTCATGTACACAACAACGTGCACTGCTGTGTGTGGCGACTAACTTATGCCGTAATGCAAGTCACACCTTTGATCTCTATCTCAACAGATTAGTTCTACCCAAACCGCCATATCAAACAATGCCAAAACCTTAGGCCCAAAAAGAAAATGATTTTTTTTAGTTCTACCCAAACCGACATATCAAACAATGCCTAAGCCTTAGGCCCAAAAAGAAAATCAACAAAAAAATTTTTCCTGAAAATGGTTGGTCCACACGAAAGGCACCAAAAACCATGTTATGTGAGAGGTGCTTTGACATTGTTTAGCGTGTGCGGCCATTTTAGAATTTTTTATTCCAAAAACACTTCTGGAACTGCTCCCAGCATAGAAAGTCGCCAGGCTATTGGGTGTCTCGGCAATTTATAGAACGTCTCCAGGCTATTGGATGTCTCGGCAATTGATAGAAAGTCTCCAGGTTATTGGGTGTCTCGGTAATTGATTGGTTTCCTAAAATAGAACTTTTATAGCTACGTTCAAACAGAATATTATGGAACGAGGAATTACTACATATCCCATTATACACGATTTAACTCGTTTTAACCTTAGTCTAAAAATACGTATTTGGACTGATTTTCTGAATCGCTGGTCCAACTCACGTGAATGTAATGAAATTTACATTTTAAATATTCTATATTTACCATTTTTATAACCAACGTATAAATCGAGTCGAAATTAAATCTTCCAAAAAAAATTCTTCAGCTCACAGATCCGATTTCCTCTCTCTCTGCTTCAGTTGGTGTTTTTCAGTTTTAGGGTTTCGATATCAAATCTCCAGGTATTTTTCTATAATCTTCTTCTCTACTCTTATAATTTTTGTTATGCTTTGTTCTGTTTTTGTTTTTTTTCAACTGAAATCATGATAATCAACTTGATTTCATGATTTTGTTTATTTTCTTACACTGAAATCCTGATGATTACGATTTCTATGATGTACATTTTGTTGAATTCCATGATTGATCTCGTTTTTGTTCGTGCTTTAGTTTTTCTTTTGATTTTTGAAATTGATTTTTGTAATCGTTCTATTTTGTTCATTAGATCGTCGTATTCAGTTTGTTTACATGTCGTTTGATAATATGTTTTATTTGGTTTTCTTTTATTTTTTCAGGAAATCATGATTTTTGTTCTTTCTTCTTGATGTTTTGAATGATTCTTCAGTACATATTAATACGTACTGTTTTTCTAAACTTTTTGGTATATACTGTTTTTATAGTATGATATATTTGTTATATATATTGTATGGTATACCATTTTTGAATCAATGCATATTTGTTTGCACTGCATATAATATGCTTTTATTTGTCTGTTATGTGTGAATCTATAATATGTGTGATACTTCCAAAATAGTACATATTATGTTGTACTGTAGATTTAGTATTCCTATCATCTTAAAATATATGTTTGATTTTTATGTTTGTGTTATTTTATTTGGATCACATTTCTTCAGGTTCAACATGTCAGGTGTTGGTTCTAATCCAAATACCTTTTGCTACTCTCATGTATACCACAGCAACACCATATTGCATATTTGGTTAAGTTATCTTCGACTTTGGAAGATTTGAAGTTTACTATTTGTAATGCGTGGAGCTGGTTGACTCCATCAACTATTGTTGTTAATTATGTTGAAAATGGACTGAAAGTCCCTGCCCTTGCTGATGTATCTCTTCAAGGGCTTGCTGCATTACATTTTACGAAGAATTCAGATTTCTTTGAGATGCATGTTGATGTTGTTTTATCTGGTGCATCTAGTTCTTCGAGAAGTGTTGATTTTGACAACAATGCTGAGTTGGTTTTGAGTGCTAGGAACAATTATTTGAAAGATTGTAAAGAGGTTGCAAGTGTTTTTTTTTTCTGATGGTTGGGAGAATATTTTTGAAGATAAAAACCGTCTCTTCCATGGTGTGTTGAAGCTATTCGGTTAGCATGTGAGAAATATTGTTTAAGGACTGGATATAAGGTTAAAAAATTGAAGAATGACCTTGAGAGATGCGCAGTGAGATGCAGCAATGATTTTTGCTCTTGGATGCTTCATGCGGTTTCCATGAATGGGTCTTTGGATGTGTTTAAGATAAAGGATTACGTGGGTAGGAACACTTGTGGTGCTGGTTATAGGTTGAGGAGCCCAACTGTTTCGAGGAAGCTTGTAAATCATTTAGTTCATGAGCGCGTCAAGCACAACCCTTTCATAAAACCGCAAGAGATTATGGATTATATTAAAGTTGGTGGAGGGATCAACATAAAGTATCACCACGCATATCATGCATTAGAGTTATCACATCAAATGATTTTTTGGTGACGATGTAAAGTCATACACTGATCTAGCTTGGTGGGTCACTGCTGTTCGGGAAACCAACCCAGGGTCTTATATTGATTTTGATTTCAACGACGCAACAAAGAGATTCAACAGACTTTTTATTTGCTTTGGAGCTTGTAGAGAGGGTTATAAACTTTGTCTTCCAATGATCTTTTGTGATGCGATATTTCTTACGGGGAGGTTTAAAGGAGGTCTAATGGATGCGACATGTCTTAACGACAATCAAAGTAACTTTTTTATATGGTACATATTTTGATATGTAATTGTTTTTTATGTGCCAGTACAAAGAGAATCGTAGTCTATTTTCTGGTACATATCAATATCTACTTTAGAATCATACACATCATACATAAAGTACATATTGATATACATTGTAGGTATAACATAATTTGAAGGTGCAGACATGAAGTACATATTGATATGAGCTTTTATATTTTTTTTCCAGGTTTTTATCCTTTTGCATATGCATTAGTTCCTGGCGAAGATAATGATAATTGGCATTGGTTTATGGACATAAAAAAGTTGTGGACCATCGTCCCATCACCTTTTTGACTGACCGAGGTGAAGGTTTGTTGAATGCAATTCCTGAAGTTTTCCCTGATTCTTATCATAGCTATTGTTTTTTCCACTTGAAAAAGAACTTACCCATCAGTAAATCTGATGAAAAATATAAAGAAGTGATGGGATGTTTCCAAAAAGCAACATATGCGCTTTCTCCAGCAAGATATGAAGAATGTCTTCAAGAAATGGTTTATCTAGGAAGGCCTTGGGTTGCTCAATACTGCCGTAACATTTCTAGGGAAAAGTGGTCTAGTGCATACTTCCCAGGTTGTAGGTATGGTCAGACTTTTTCAAACATTCCCGAGTCTTTTAATAACTGGATTCGCCGCGAGAAGAAGTTACCTCGTTGTGCTCTCTCTGACACAATCAGGTTTTTATAAGTTTCTTGTAACACTACAAGTATATATGTACTATATGTTTGTTGTTTTTTAATTTTATTTATCGTGTAGGCTACGGATAATGGAGTTGATGTCTGAACTTCGTGAAGAAAGTCTTTTGATAGATCCGGAACACTTAACCCCTGTGTATCAAGCCTTGCTTGAACTACACATTCAAATTGGACGTTCTTGGAAAGTTAGTCATTCATATGCTCACGTCTTTGAAGTTCATTCCCCAAGGTTAGTTTTTTTAGGTAACATGCTCTTTTGAACTGAGATATCCACTAAACTAGTTTTTAGGGAAAATATCAAATATGTATTGTGCAGATTATATTATTTTTTTGTTTGTTTAGTGCAAATATCTATATATACTGCGTAAATAATATGCTTGGTTTCTTGTTTACAAGTATCATATGGTAGATCTATAGCAAAAGAGTTGTACTTGCCAAAGATGGCGCGTGTATGGTTTTCCATGCTCGCATGCTACTGCAGCTATTGCTGCATATGGGGGAAAGTTCCTTGATTATATCGACGAATACTTCAAAGTTAGTTGTTATCGCCAGCTGTATTCAATCGCTATTAGACCTGTTCCTCATCACGACAGGTAAGTTTTTAAGCAGTACATATTGATTTTTTTAAGCAGTACATATAAACCATAAACTAGAACTAGCATAGTACATAATGATATTTAGTGTAACATACATCAACAAAAACTGCACAAGCATAATAGATTTTTCTTATTTATGTTTTTCAATATACCACATGCCTGATGAGTATACGCTGAAGATACTATTCTGCCACCAATAGTAGTTAGGGCTCCTCCAGGAAGAAGAAAAAAGAACCGCATCAAGAGTGCATGGGAGAGGAGCAAAAATCATGTTACATGTTCAAATTGTAAATTGAAAGCTCACCACAAAAAGGCTACATGCAATGTTATCCGTGAGTACCAATATACTGATGAAAATTAATTTCATTACAGTTCATTTAGTACATTTGGGATTTAAATTCTTTTAAAAGATACTTGTCGCATTTTTTTAGGTTTCTTTTTTCAGAACTTGTTTGTGTGCCAACTGAATTATGTTCTTAATGACAGATCGAGAATTTGATGATATAAATCTTATATTTTCGCTCCATCTTAAAAGATATATGAACATGTGGTTGAATGTCATTCATTATATACGGGGGTCGAGTTGATTTTTATTCCCAATACATTTTTGTTTTATTTAGTAATCTTGTAGTTGTTATAAAAACACAAAAAAACGTACATAAACAAAGTAATTTTTTAAATTCATATCAATATGTACTTCATAGTACATATCAGTATGTAATTCATAGTACATGTCAATAATGTACTTGTTTAGAATATGAATCTATTGGTTCAGAGTTTCAGAACAAAGTACATATTAATATGTACTTCCTAGCACATATCAATATGTTCTGCCTTTCTATATAACTCTAAAATTAAATAGAAACCTAACAATGCTAATAAAGATCATCACATATATATATAAACATAATAAGATCATGATATAAACATAATAACTAAAAACCAAGTTCAATAAGTAGAAACCAAGTTCAATAAGTAAACACAATAAGAAAGTTACTGAAGTACATACTGCGTAGAAGGACTATCCACTACATTACCTTTCATAGATAAAACTTTAACTCTCACTGTCTCCATAATGATAAATCCCACATGGTCAACATAACTAAATTTACTTTAAAATATCCTAAGATTTCTCTCATGCCAAATGTGGTGTAAGAAACAATTAAGGATTATATTCTTCACTCTAGCCACAATACCTTGCCCAGCAAACACTAAAATGCACCAACTTATCTCCTTTGACCAAGATCTACAAACATATCTGAATTACTCTGCAGGTAAACTTGTATTTTCATTTGGAGGGGTCCCAACTGATTTCAGACGGAGTGGCTGTCAACAACCTGCATGCTAACTTGATTCTTTTCATCTGAATCTTCTTCATCAATTGTTCGTCATCTCCCAAACTTTTTCTATCACGATCAATCTTTGATCTCCTCTTGATAAAATACATTACATACAAAAGGCAGTCTGGCCAGATTCCTTGTTGTGAACACCCATAGTCAGTCAACCTTATGTTGCTCGCCATCTTTCTCTGATTCTCATCCAAGAACTGATTGATTGGGTTGAACAAGTATTCAAACATTTTTTTGGCATTCTCATAGCAATGATCCCTGAACGCTACAGATGAGTTGTAATGGATAAATTTCTCGGTTTCAAACTCAAACTCGAGGAGCAGAAGTGATTGTTGTTATTATGCCAATCTTGAAAATGAGCAGAGTCAATGCTTGTTGCCATGGCACATCGGTACAAGGATCTTCTCGATGTCATTGCTCATTTTTAAGATTGGCATAATAACAACAATCACTTCTTCTCCCTTTAAGTGTCTGGTTTGTCGACATGATACTGAAAATTAGAAACGTTTAATAGGTTATTTCACAAAGTATATATCAATATGTACTTTTTTCATATCCAATGTTCAAAAGTATAAAAGAAGAAAACAAAACATACCCAAGCAGCTGGATCCAGGTGCAACACCTTAAAGTATTTTCTTTCTTCCTATGGATTTGCTTGGTCCTCTTTAGACGCCACTTGAAGCTTATATTGAGCGTAGTTGAGAAGATTTTGCTCTAATGCTCTGTTGAAGATCAATCTTCCATTGTAGCCCCGCTGACGCAGATACCACCTCCATTCTCTACTGTCCAAGCAACCGAGTTGCACATTTATAACAAAAATACATATTGAAGTAAGTTTTTTTGATATGTACTGCAAAACTTACTTGATTTAAAAGTAAAATGAAGGGTAGAAAGTACTTAAATTCTCTTTTCTTTCTCAAATTATGGAAGTAGAATCGCTATTTGTTCATCTGTCATATTCTCATAGAGTGGTGACTTGTGAAGATCCATGAACTTCATACGAGGTTTCTGAGCTTTACGAGCTTTATTGTCCTTTCCTGTCTTTATTGTCTTTTTTCGTTGCTCAGTTTTCGGCTTTTTCTTTTCAGAAAACTTACTTCCACTATTAAATAATGGATATGTCTTCTTTGCTGGATTTGCACGAGTTACTCGCCTTCTAACTTCTTCTCTAGTTGGTACTGACTTCTTTGCAACAACCTTTGGTTTTGCTTTCGCTTTGGCAGCAGTCATCTTGGCAAGTTTGGTTGCTAGTGGCACCTCGCTTGACGTTTGGGTTATTGTAACTTCATGTTCCTGCATTTTTGAATCCATATTTTCAGTACTATATTTGAATCATATTTTTTCAAACAAAGACAAGAAAGGTAAATTACCACAAGTAGAAGATATACCTCTGGGTCATTTTCCTGCTCAGGTATGACTTGATTTGCATTCTTCTCAGGTGTAAGTTGGTTTGGCTCAGCTGTAACTTGTCGAACTTCTACACGTTGCAAATCATTTCCAAATAAATTATCAAAATGTTTTCGAATGTCAATCCCAAATATAGTATGGCTTGAACACTACCATTATCTTGGCTGAGAGATGCATATTCTTCATCATAAACTTCCTTGCTGGAAATGGCTAAGTCCAAAAATTCTTCAAATGTGAACTTTTCAATGTCTTCCATCTTAGCCATCTCAGTAAACAAAGGTATTTTCATGTCCACGAAGCTGTCGACCAAGGTTTCAACGTCTTGTTGCTCAGGGTTATGAGACATCCCTTTAATAGTTTCAAGACTCTGGTCTATAACTTCAATCACCTTTTCACTGCTTCTTGTTGAAGTCCAGGTAAATCATCCTACAACCATAGAGTTTTTTTTATGATAGTTAAATACATATTGATATGTACAGTTATATGACAATAATAAAACACATTTGTAATCAAGTAAATATTGATATTTACAGTTATATTGATAAACACATTTATAATAAAGAGTAAAACTAGCCAGCATTACTTACCTGTGTGTTACTTTCTCCTGCATCTCTTTGACCTTTTTCTCCAAGTCAGATTTAGCCCATGTTTTAATAAGCTTAACATCAATACCACATAACTTGTACACAGAAGGTGGTGTTGACAATGCAACATTAAATGGTACCCTTTTGACGGTGGTGTCACTCAAAATATTTTGTTCATCTTCTGTTGGAATCTGAACAGTTGGCACTTCTTCTTCCAAAACTACTTCATCTTCTGTTATGTTTTCATAAAGAGGATCTGTTGGAGTAGTAGGAGATGAGAATTCTCCTGTTGGGTCAGTATCCAAGTGAGTGGGACTCCCATCAATTGAGTATCGAAACTCTTCTTCATTTTCAGGCTACAAGGGAGAAGCTTTCATGTATATGTCATTCAACATTTGCAGAAGCTTTGATGCATCAAGCGGTCCATCCTCATGCTGCATGGTGTTTGCTTCACCCCATTTTTCAAAGATTGTCTATGTCAATTCTTCATATATTCCTTTCCAATTATCTTCCTCCACTGCCTTCCCTGCAGTTTCTTCTTTATCATCTTCCTTTTCATCTTCACTCTTCTCTTCTGCAACTCTTCTTGTGATTCTATTCAGAATTTTCTTTTCTTGATTGGTGTATTGAACCTTGAAATTTTCAATGAACTGTACCAAAACAACAAAATATGTACTCAGAAATATGTATTATAAAAATAAGTTTTTTTATCAATATATACTGTAGGATAACAAACATCATACATTCAATACATATCATTATATACTATAGGATAACAAACATCATAAATGCAGTAAATAAATACATTTTTTTCTTACCTCATATTCAGCTGTATCAATGTCTTTTTGGAGTACAACACATAACTTTGACAGATTCCATTTGACAGCTCTCGGAACAAACTTTTTTTCCGGAATCGTCCTAGTTTCCTACGGTTCAGCAAATATGTATGCTCTGCATACCAAATCTGTTTTGGAAAAAAAAAATTCTCCAAAACAAAGTTAAAAGTAAATCATGATTTTCATTGAGTAAACTACTAAAAAGATTTTTAGTACGTAGTCTTACCAATAAATAGTTCAGACATCCGGTAGTATTCTCGACTGCATTTACATTGTCATTTAGTGACTTTTCTAGGTAAGAATGTATCAAATCTGGCCATGACACATTCTTTGCAGCCTCGAGATCCTCCACAAGACCAATGTACTTTCAGGCAACGCATGTGCATCTTTTGTTGTGAAAGACAAAGTGATACACATGAACAAACATATAAGCCTTACAAGGTCTTCAACATCTCTCACTTCTTCACTTTTTTGCTCACTCCCTTCTTCAATATATTCTTATTCATTTTCTTCATCACTCCCAATTTCTTCAGGTTCTTCATCACTTTGTTTTTCTTCAGATTCTTCAACTTTTTCATTTGCTTTCTTCTTAGTTGCTGTTTTTTTCTTAAATGTTCAAGACTTCTTCTTGTATCCTCACTCTATTTACCTTTTTAGTCTTTTCTACATCACCAAAGAACCTTTGGAAGAAAATATTGTTTCGATATCCACCCCTTGATGTCAGCATCATATCTTCATGTTGTCTTTTCACTTCTCTTGTCATTCCAAAGATAACACCTATTTGTTCAGGAGTGGATGTCAGAATATGTGAAACTCCATGCCTTTTGAACTCAAATGTGAGCTCATTTGTAACTTTACTTCTTTTATAACACTGTATTAGATTGGTCACCGCAGTTTCATTCTTCATCCAGTGATCTACACCAAGATTTGTGTACCAAAACATCAAAAAAAGGTTCCTATATGATTGTTCACCAATGATCCGCAACTGAGTTTCACTCAACTCAAGCTTTTCAGTCTGGATTGCATTAACAAGTGAGGAAATCCCCATGAAACCACTTTTGTTGATCTTCCTAGCAGGTGAAGGTTATTTTGTCTTCCTTGTGGTTTTCTTCACACCACCTATATAATGAACACACTGTCAATAACCCTACAATATATCAATATGTACTATAATATAGAACAAAGTATGTATTTTGATATGTTGATATCTAGTTGTTATATCATGAAAAAACTATACACTGATATATACTGATCCAATTCAAGATTAGAACAAAGTACATATCAATATATACTATCTTGTATGCAAGATCTAAATGCTATAGTATAGAACCTTATATATCGATAAATATGAGTTATATCTATAACATGAACAAAGTATATATTGATATGTAATGATCCAATTCAAGATCTAGAACAAAATACATATCAATATATACTTATCCTGCAATCAAGATCTAGATGCTATAACATGAAAATAAGTATATACTGATATGTATTGATCCAATTCAAGAATTAAAACTAAAAACTAAAAACCAAGTAGATATCAATATATAACCTATGTTGCATGCTAGATCTATGTGTTATAACATGAAAAAACTATATATATATATATATATATATATATATATATATATATATATATA
>JAJJMC010007730.1:2261977-2375118 GCA_023531435.1 Papaver californicum
TATATATATATATATATATATATATATATATATATGTACCGATGATGTATGCTAGATCTAACTCCTGTAACATGAACAAAGTATGTTATATATTGATATGCACCGATGATTAGAATCAGTTGATTTTTTACCAGAAACAACAACACCCTTCTTCTTCTTCTGTGATGTTGATCGAGAAGGAACAAAAAGAGCTTCATAAGAAAAGCTTTCTTCTTCTTCTTTGTAGATGGAGAATCAACAACAGTTTGTTTCATTTTTTTCGATGTCGTTGGAGAATCAACAACTTCATTGTTCTTCTTCTTTTTTGATTTTGGTGGAGAATCAAAACAATTTGTTTCATTTTTTTTTTGATGTTGTTGAAGAATCATCAACTTCATTTTTCTTCTTCTTTTTTGATTTTGGTGGAGAATCAACAACAGTTTGTTTCATTTTTTTCGATGTTGTTGGAGAATCAACAACTTCATTCTTCTTCTTCTTCTTTTTTGATTTTGGTGGTAAAGAATCTATAGGAGAAGCTTTATTCTTCTTCTTCGATGGTGGAGATTGAGGAGTATCGTGTTCTTCAATTACTGTTTCTTTTATTCTTCTATTGATTTTTCTCTTGCTACCCATTTTAAGTGGACTATATGGCAGTAGTTGCTGACAGTAGCTTAGGTTTCAGTTGTAGAATACTCAAAGAAATATATATTTCAAAGTATGATATTACTGATTTTGATTTTTGGTTTTTGCTCTGTGTTTTTGGATTTTTATTTCAGGTGGTTTCCAAAAAATTTGCCCTAGATTTTCAGGTTTTACCGAAATAAATAAGAGGTGGGTGGAGTAGCTGAAACTTAAAATTCCGTTATAAGAAAGTGAGAAGTGCAGGAGGTGGAGGACGTGGAGTACATGGATGGTTCCACTTGATGGGAATAACAGTAATTTTTAGTTTTCAAAATGATTTTGGACTTACGGATAAATGGATTCTCCCGGATGGACTATAGGTTAACTAGATCCAGGTATTCTGGACCAACCAGCAAACCTCCCATCTACGTACCCACACCAGTATTTCTTCTAAAAACCCATTTTTTTAAAGATCCAATGCATATAATTCCAAATGACTTTATCAAATGTTTTCTCGAAGTCAATGTTACATATGATACCAGGAGAACCTTCCTTGATATTTGCGTCAACTAGTTCATTAGGAACTAACATATTATCAATGATTTGTATGCCCTCCACATAAGTACTTGTTGGGAAATAAAAATGTTTTGTTACTAAAATTAATAGTTTATTACTTAAATTAATTTTGTTACTATAATTAGCTTGATGGGTGCTAGGATCACTAGTCCAAACTTGGGTGGAATTATAGCCATCCATTTTCACTTCTTAGTGAATGAGAAACCTTTGGTTATCCCACATTGGGCAAACCAAGGAGGAAGTTCATGCATATTACCACATATGTTCTATATAAGGAAAAGAACTAGTGGATTGGATATGGACTTGGGAAATGGACTAGTGGGCAAATGCATACATGTACGGTGCTTCGCACCGAAGCACCGCAGGCCGCGGGCTTGCGGAGCTTGCGGTGCTTGCGTGTGCTTTTGCGTGTGTTTTTGGCGTGAGCCTTGGCGCGAGCCTTGGTGCGACCCTTGGTGCGAACCTTGGTGCGAGCCTTGGTGCGAGCCTTGGTGCGACCCTTGGTGCGACCCTTGGTGCGACCCTTGGTGCGACCCTTGGTGCGAACCTTGGTGCAATCCTTGGTGCGATCCTTGGTGCGGCCCTTGGTGCGATCCTTGGTGCGACCATTGGTGCGACCATTGGTGTGAGCCTTGGTGCGAGCCTTGGTGTGACCATTGGCGTGAGCATTGGCGTGAGCCTTGGTGTGAGCCTTGGTGTGACCATTGGCGTGAGCCTTGGTGTGACCATTGGTGCGAGCCTTGGTGTGAGCCTTGGTGTGAGCCTTGGTGTGACCATTGGTGTGACCATTGGTGCGAGCCTTGGCGTGACCATTGGTGTGACCATTGGCGTGAGCTTGGCGTGTGCCTGGCGCGTGCTTGGCGTGTGCCTGCGAGTGCTTGGCGTGTGCCTGCGAGTGCACACGTGTACCCATCAATGAGAAAATATTTCTTTAATTTTAAATAAATATTTTACCGTTTGAATTAAATGGAAAATAAAATCATAAATAATTTTTTAATTAAAACAATCTTAATGTTTTGTTTTAATGGGGATTTAATATTTGAAATTAAATTTTCACCGTTTTAAAACTCAAAGGTTTACTTCTCCTATAAAAGAACAACATTGCTAAGGTTTTCGTTTACCCCAGTCGCAGCCACTGTCCTGACGACTTTTCCCCTCTTCTTGCTTTGATTTGCGCACTATAATTTACTTTCTTTTTCTTTCATCTTCTGTTAAGTTCACAACGGGCTAACGAGCTTTGCTAGCTGGGTTGGTATCAGGTGATTTTATCCTGAATTCAAGTTTGTCACTGAAAGGGTATAGCAGCATCTTCCTGAAGGTGTACCTGACAAATATTGAGTTAAGAGCAGTCTGTTGAACAGGCGACTTCACCTCTCTGTGTTTGAGTGTGTGTGCAGTTTAATTCTAACCCTCCCTTAATCATCTTCAAGTTCTCTGTGTTTGTTTTTCTCTGTTACAGGAAGTATATTAACCAACAGTACTTTGAGATTCAGAGGTCAATTTGGGCATCAGAGATTTCAATCTTGTAGCAAGTATCTTCGAAGTAATCTTGTACATGATAGTTAAAGACAAATATGTGTATAATCGAGTACACTCTCCACATGATCTCTTTTTGGTACCAATGAAATAAAAGTTGATCTATGCTTGGGATCAATGTTACCCTGATTGAAGAATTCTGTTACAGTAGCCATCACTTCTTGAGGAAGAACCAGTACTCTTTAAAGAAAACAATAGGATATCCGTCGGGCCTGGAGCTCTAACAGATTCTGACGATTTGATGGCATCAAATACTTCTTCAAATATTTGTCTTTCAATATTTTGTGCCTCTTCTTCTGAAATAGTAAAAATTCCATATTTTCAATGACCGGTCTGGAGCTCACTTCTTCAGTAAATAAATTTTTATAATGATCCACTAATAAGCTTGTATCATTTTTCTATTTTGTAATTGGTCTCCCTTCGATGGAAAGTTGTTTCAATTTGTTTATTCTTTTCTTACATTTTTTTTGAATCATTTTCTTCTCCTACATGATGTTATTCTATGAAAGTATGTTGTTTTATTGTCACCTTCCTATAACCATTGCACCCTCAATTTTTGTCTCATTGAACTTTCCAGCATTAAAGTGGTCCTTTTGTATCCGGCTTTATCTTTTAGCCTTTGGTTTCTCACCTCTTCATTGAATAAAAGTGATTTTTCACCTACATCTGTTTGCTTGATAGTTCCTAATAATTTTTGAAATTTGAAGTTAAAAATTCCCAGGACTTCTCTATTCCACTCCTTAATCTTCTCTTTAAGAGCTTGTTATCTTCAACCAAAAAATAGTACTCAGTGCAATGTACCGTGAAAGTAAAAGAACTCCACCAGCCCGCAAGTAGTAAAGTAACTAGACCATGCATTTGAAACCACATCACATTAAAACGAAAAGGTGATGGTCCCCAAAAAGTATCCATCGTGTCTAAGAATAGTGGTACATGATTAGAGATTGGTCTAACCAAAGCAATTTGAGCAATAAGAGGAAATTCGACTTCAAAGTCCACAAATATTAAGAACATGTCAAGCTTACAGAGAATTGGATCAATTTTACCGCTTGTCCAAGTAAATATCGCCCTTGTAGAGGCAAGTCAATCATGAATGATATAATATAGTCATTAAAACCTCTCTTACTGGTAGTAGCGACTTCAAATCTTTCTTCTCATCTGGATTCCTTACTATGTTATAGTCACCACCACAATACCAAGGTAGATCCCACATACCCTAAACAGTAGATAATTCTAACCATAGCTTATCCCTTTGGTTTGGATGATTATGACCATATAAATTTGTTAACAAACATCTAATCCCATACTCCTTAAAAAAACCTTCCACTGAAAGAGTGTAATTTCTTCGAAAGCACTGGTCAGTTCGGATATATCCGAATCCCACAAAATTAGCATTTGCCCAGGCCTTCCAACTGAATTCTATGCAACCCAACCTACTTTTTTAATCCACAAATCTGCCAAATATCTTTATTGGTACAACAAGTCATTTCTGTCTCTTGCAAAAATAAAATAATCGAAGCTTTAGAAATATCAATGGTTCTTTTAACAATAATTCTTCCATATATCTATATCACTTAACCCACAAACATTCCAAGAAAAGATTTTTATTGTCATTTAAAACTTTCTCTACCTATACTTCTAACAGGTCTAAGAAAACTGGCAAAAGATTGATTAAGAGGAGAAATATCAAGTCTCTTGCATTCTGCTGGTTGCTTCGTAGACACAACCGATTGTTTATCGATGCACACGAATCCATGGGAACCATCCTCTACATCTTTTTCTTCAATTTTTATGATAGGTGTGAGGGTATTAAATCCCTAACTACACGTGTTCAAATATTATGGGAGGAGTATCAGATTAAAATAAAATGAAAAAACACTGAAACAAAACTCTTTAAGAAGTACTGAAACAGACATCTGAAATTATGATAAATATTGAAACAGACAACATCTTTGCATGATCGACACATGGATTGCGGGAAAGCATGGCACACTGCACGAAATAGATATTTTCGTAACATGCCTGACACAATAAAGGGAACTGACAAACATCGATGCATGATGGACACGTCTCGATTGTACAAGTTGCGGAACAAATGAAACTAAAGCATGACAAATCACTTTCAATAGCCACATGTCAGACACGCCATAATTCAAATAAGACCGCAACATTCATCCAAATCCAGAAACAACAATTTGAGTACGGATCCGCAGAAGAGGTGCGGGATACCAAGCGAGAAATTAAGGGAAATACGAAGTATGCAAATCAAGTCTTGCAGGAAATACAAATAAGTCTTGCGGGATACACTTCGTTCCAAAGACTGGATAAGAACTAATAGGTGGAAAGTAGATTGGAGGGATCATGAAATTTGCTATAAATACCAAACTCTCAAACAGAAAGAGGGACTGGAAAAATTGGAGAGAATTTGACTAAAGGCATAGGATCAGAGCAAAGAGTTTAGGTATCAGTATTGTGTTAATTATAATGTTAGTTCATTAATTCTTTGATATTTACTTAATTCAAATTGTAGTTCATCCCCTTGTAACATATAATCATGAATAAAAATCTTCCAAATCCTTTATCACCCGTGGATGTAGACAATTTGATTGTCGAACCACGTTAAATCATTGTGTTGATCCATGTATCAATTTCTTGTTCTAACTGTTATCATGTTTCACCTACATTATAAGAGAATTGATTTGATAATGTTTCTGAATCTAATGGTTGTGATCCAAAGATTAGATTTTTGGTAGTCACAATTTGGCGCTAGAAACAGGGAGGTAGTAAAGAATTTATTCTACAGTCCAAATTTTCATCTTTAAAATTTTGAATTTTGTTATATTAGAAGACCCCTTTTCTTACATATACTATGATTTTAAGTGATATGTCAAAATTTTACATATAATTTTTCTCCAAAACTTTTCAACTAATTGAATAGATTAAAATTGTATTGCAGCTATGTAGTTTCAATTCTTGTCAAAACAGTAAAATAAGTTTTGAATTGAATTTCTGAACTTGCTTCTGATTTGTCTGCAAAAAATGATTTGTTGAACTTTTAAAACCTGAGTTAAATTTGAAAGTTGTCTAGCTTATATGTGATATATCAAATTTTAGCTAGATGTTTTCTATCAGTCAAATTTTTTATACATATACATATTGCGGATGTTAAAATGTTATGAAACACATGTCTCATTATATGAACTCTTGTTAGAACATCGACAAAGAAACTTCTACGACAGCAGAAGATTGAACAAAGAAGATATCATAATATTCCAAAATAAATTACGTAAATGGAAACAGTTGCAAATAGAACCATATAAGAACAAGATGTTGATATAAGAAATTTGAGAAATCAGACAATAGAGACTCTGCCAGAAAGAGAAATAGTAGAAGAATCCCAAGGACCACAACCCTTGGATGCTCAGGCAAACATTCCAGTTAATCAATCAATTAACCATCCACATGAAGAAGCATCACAGAACAGGGTTGACCCCATTAATCAACTACTTGAAGAAATGAGTGAAATGCGCAAGGTTCAAAAAACTTGTACAAAAAAATTGCTCTCTTAACCCAAGAAAATCAGATGCTTAGAAATAAATTCCAATAAGATGCGGAAGCATCAGTTTCCAGGATACAGGGGCAAGAAGTAAGCTCAAACAGATCCGCAAAAAGTAAAGCAAGGATCAATAAAGATCAAAGAGTGATGATAGTGGAACCCGCACATGACACATATTTTCATTCAAAACAAAACAAGATAAATCAGCGGTATGAACCTGATGGACTAGATTTTGATGATTCAGAGCCGCAAAACAACAGATGGCAAAAATATTTTGATGACTTGGAACAAATGAGAGAAGAAATCAAAACTTTGAAAAATAAACAAGAGGGAGGACGACTTGAAGAAGTGCTAAAAGAGGCCAGTAGAACACTATTGGCCTTGCACCTTGCGCATGCGTCTATCCTGCATAAATGCAATCTTCTCATCTTTAAATATTATGATGGGACAAAGGATCCAACGGCACACTTAAAATACTACAACCGCAATATGACCCGTTGGGAACAAAATGATACCATTATGTGTCGATATTTTCCTTCAAGTTTGAAAGGCTCAGCATTAACATGGTATTATAATTTACCGGAAGGGTCAATACATTCGTACGCACAATTGACCCCTAAATTTTTGGAAACATACATGTATAATAAACCAGCAAACGCTGGGATGGACAAGTTATTTGCCCTTGCGTCTTGGACATATGAAACTATCCGAGAATACACAGATCTATGGCAGGCGATCTGTCAAGCAATAGGAAATGTTAATCCAGAAATTTCTATTAATTGCTACAAATGGGGGATAGCCAACCGCATGAGCCCACTCTTTGTAGATATTCATGGAGAGAATCCGAAAACCGAAGGTGATCTCAGGGTAATTATTGCAAAGTATGCAAGGTTACATGATATTCAAAAACAACATCCAAGAATAATTTCCCAACAGCAAAGAGTACCCAACATGGCAAATTTTGTGGAACCATCAACTAGTTCCGGAAAGCGGGTTGCGGGTAAAAATCCGTATACTGAGTTCAATCAAGGTAGAGCGGATGAGGAAAAAAGGTTCAATCGACAATTTGAGGATCGAGTTTTTACTAAACTTAATACATCATATCCACAAATTCTAAATACAATCAAGAATATGCAAGATTTTGAATGGTCATGGACAAAAGGAAAGCAACCATCACATTTACAGGGCTCAAAAGATTATTGTGAATATCATTGCTTTCATGGCCATCCCACAAGAATATGCAAGAATTGAAAATTACAAGTACAAAAATTAATTGATGCGGGAGAGTTAAAAGAATTTCTTTATTTACCCAATCCTCCACCAAGACTTAATACAGGAAAAACTGTAAATATTCCACAGAATAACCGAACCATCAATATGATTTCTTATACCGAGTCAAGTCAATCATCTATGAACGCAACCATTTATAAGAAGCTGCGTAAAAGAGTTCACAGACATGAAGTTTTCAAGGTTGCGGGAAGAGTCACAGAAACATGGGAGGAATGGATGGCTTCCCCATAAACTTTTTTAGCGGACGAAGTTGATCAAGAAATTGAAACACACAATGATCCGTTGGTGCTCACTTTACCAGTATCTGGATGGAATGTAAAAAAGATCCTCATGAATGGGGGAGGTTCACTTAATGTGTTTTTTTATGACACATTTCAAAAAATGGGGCTAAAGGACGATCAACTCACACCCTCTTACTACACTATTTATGGGTTTAATGGGATAACATCAAAACCAAAAAGAGAGATTTTACTTGATGTTATGGCAGGACCAATAAACATTTTGACTAAATTCATTGTAGTAGAGGCACCGTATCCATATAATGCCATCATTGGTAGACATTGGGTCCATCAATTGAAAGGAGTAACCTCAACATATCATCAGTACTTGCGATTCCCAACACCACAAGGAGAAATGGAAATAAAGGGGGATCAGAATGTTGCAAGATCTTGCATCCTCGCAGAAACTCACATGAATGAGGAACGAGTTCAACAGCAACAAGAGAGAAGGAAAGAACGAAAAATAAAAGCTAAAGAAGAAGCAATAAATCGATATTTGATTGAGACTGTGGGTAAAGAATCGGTGAATGAAACAAATTAAAACACTTTATCAGAAGCGAACATGCCAAAAACTAAAGAAAGGGGCAGTATCCCAGAATAGCAATTAAAGGGATCTCCCACACTTTTAGGGGCTCCCAAATCCACTTTTCAGCAATTGAAGAAACCAATAATATCAACATAGGAACCGAAGAATTCCCGAGAATGATTAAGATTGGAACACTAATGGAAACAGAAAGGGAACATGATTTGTTTACTCTACTTAGAGAGTATGCGGATATTTTTCGCATGGAAAATGGAGGATATGCCTGGCATTGATCCAAATATTATCCGTCATGAGTTGCATATACATCCGGGTACTACACCCTTTCGGCAGCGTATACGCAAAGTGGCACCCGAATATCATTTGCCAGTTGAAAATGAACTAAAGAAGCTCATGGATGCGGGATTTATTCGAGAGGTGCGTTACCCAACTTGGATATCCAACATGGTAATTGTACCAAAGAAGAATGAAGGAGTAAGGATTTATATAGATTTTTCAGCAATTTGAACAAGGCATGCCCCAAAGATAGTTATCCGCTCCCTAACATTGATCAACTAGTAGATGCAGTTGAAGGGCATGAGGCTTTATCTTTCATGGATGGACAATCAGGGTATAATCAAATTTCTTTAGCTGAAGAGGATCATGAACATACTGCATTTTTTACCCCGCACGGTTTGTACTGCTATACTAGAATGCCATTTGGGTTAAAGAATGCGGGAGCAACTTATCAGCGACTGGTAGATGCAATCTTTAAACCATGGATAGGCCGCACCTTGGAAGTCTATGTAGATGATATGCTAATAAAGAGTAAACTTCCAAAGGATCATTTACAAGATTTGAGAGAAATATTGAAGCTTTACGAAAATATAAAATGAAAGTTAATCCGGACAAATGCATTTTTGGAGTTACATCCGGAAAGTTCTTGGGTTACTTGGTCATAAAAAAGGGGATCGAAGTTGATCCAGCAAAAATACAAGCGATTGTTAATATGCCATCTCCAAGGAATGTAAAGGAAGTACAAAGATTAAATGGATGTTTATCCGCACTTAGCAGATTCATTGCCAGATTATCAGACAAATGTAAACCATTTTTTAACACACTGAAGAAGAAAAACAAATTTGTATGGAATGAAAATTGTGAGCAAGCCTTTCAAAACATCAAAGCTTATCTTGCCACATTACCCGCACTACAAAAGCCAAAGCCTGAAGAATTGATGGCTCTGTACATAGCTGCAACAGAAGATGTTGTAAGTGCGGTATTGGTACGAACAAATGAGAAAGTGGAGAAACCCGTGTACTATATCAGTAAAACTCTTAATCTTGCAGAAAGGAATTACACCAAAATTGAACAACTGATATTAGCGCTGGTTTTTGCCACACAGAAATTGAGCACATATTTTCTAACACATTATGTGCGGGTACCAAGTAAAGCTCCGTTAGAGTCCGTACTAAAGAATAGGGGAAAAGTAGGGAGAATAGCAAAATGGAATGCACAACTGGAACAATTCCATATCTTATTTGAAATACAAATTGCACAAAAATCACAAGTCTTGAAAGATTTCCTTGCGGATTTACCACTAGATGATGATTTTGAAATCCAAGGTTTGTCCGGAATAGTAGATGATGATTCCTAAGATATTCTGAGTTCTGTAAACTCCCGCATATGGGAATTATTTGTTGATGGGGCACGAAATAAAGAAGGAGCAGGAATCAGAATTGTGATTACGACCTCTACAGGAGATCAGATGGTACATACATTTTGTCTTGAGTTCGGTGAACATACAAATAATATAGTGGAATATGAGGATGTGGTTCATGCCCTTCGGCTCATCATTGAGTTGGGAATAAGTGATGTACGGCTTACAAGTGATTCACAATTGATAATACGACAGGTTGAGCTGAAATATCAAGCGTTTGATGAAGACTTGATAGAATACAAGAATCTTGTTCAAAAATTGGCATCCCAAATTCCAAACATAATTTTTCGACATTTATCCCGAGAGAAGAATCGCCATGCTGATGCATTAGCAATCATTTCTTCAATGATAAAAGATCAAAATACATCAGTAGTAAATTTTGGGCGAATCTATGAGCCATCAATAAAATTATGGTCAGTCGAAAACATGGAAGAAGAAGTTGGTGAAGATATTGAAGATGCAGCCATTAAAGATGATGAAAACCTTCCACAGAAACCAGAAAATGAATTCAGTACTTACAAAATGGGATATTGCCCGCAGACACTAAAGAGGCAAGGAAAGTGCAATCAAAATCTGCAAATTATCAGTTGCGGGATAAAATTTTGTACCGCAGATCTTTTTTGGGACCGTTACTTCGGTGTTTGTCACAAAAGAAGGACAACATATTCTCACAAATATTCATTATTGAGATGCGGAAAATCATAGTGGAAGACTACCACTCACACTGAAAGCAAAAATGCAAGGGTATTACTGGCCATTTATGCATAAAGATGCGGAGAACCTAGCAAGAAGGTGCAAATAATGTCACGCTTTGCAAAGAGAATTAAAGCTCCCGCAACAGAATTCAATTCTGTACTCATCCTATGGTTGTTTGCAAAATGGGGAGTAGATATTGTTGGGCCCTTAGTGGAAGGCACAAAAAAAAGGAAATACTTGATTGTAGCAACTGATTATTTCACTAAATGGGTTAAAGCTAAAGCTCTTGCTCGCATTAGGGATTCAGATGTTTTCAAGTTTTTATTCGAAGATATAATTTGCAGATTCGGAATCCCGGTAGCTATAGTCTCGGACAATGGACAAGAACTGCAAGGTAACGGATAAGCGGAAGCTACAAATAAAACTATTGCCATGAATCTGAAAAATACTCTAGATGGACATCATAAACGATGGTGCGAACAACTTCATAATACTTTATGGGAATATCGCACGACGAGAAGAGAAACCACTGGAGAATCACTAAGATTTCTTCTTACTCATGACGCGGAAGCAGTTATTCCAACGAAAATTATTTTACCCACAACAAGGACAGAAACATGGGAAAAGAATTTAAACACAGATCTAATGCTTGAGAAATTGGTGGACTTAGAAGAAATAAGGGAAGTTACTCTCCAAAGAATGGAGAATTATCAAAGAAGACTGGCAAGAGAATATAACAAGAAAGTCAAGTTGCGGAATTTTGTTGAAGGGCAGTATGTACTACAACAAATACCAGAATATCAAAGAGACAATAAAGCAACAAAATTTGCACCCATATGGGGAGGACCATATGTCATACAAGATATTACAAGACAAGGTTCATACCACTTGCGGAATATGAATGGAGAAATATTAGGGCATCCTTGGAACGCACAATATCTCAAACCATATTACCCATAACCAACAATGCAATCATACAATAATTTGGCTTCATACTAGGTAAAGCAGAACAAATTCAATCTCTCTAGAGAGTCCATATAAATGTCTATGAATGTATGGCTATTGGATCTTTCGCCACAGAGAGGCCTAACATGACATTGATTATTGTATCAGGTACTCTCCATTTCAGAAGGTGCTTTAGGGACCGCATCCTAATTTTCTCCTGGCCAGAGAGTAGTTAGACATGCGCTTCAACCCTCAAAGTAACTCGAGGTACAAAATTGCCTTGCGGTTAATCAATGAACACACTCAATCAATGCACTAACAATCAATATATATATATATATATAAATTGTTTTGCAGGAACAATAATACGAGACAAAAGAAAGTGCAAATACAATCTGAAAGAAGTAAAAACTAAGGAACGTGAAAACAAAGGAAAAAACTAAGGAGCGGGAGGTTTTGAACTAGAGGAGGATGTTGAGGTATTTCTTTGCGGCTATAGACTTTGGTGAATCCATCATCCTTGACTTTATCAAGATTGTTGTTGATCGCTTTCGTAACTCTAACACGAGCTTCAATTCTTAACCAAGAAATATGAGTTTTTACGGATTCAAGCTCCCGCTTACACTTATCTACCTCGGCTGTAGACTTTTGGACACTCCCCTCCCAATAAAGTCTTTTCCCTCGCTCTGAAGCCAAGTCACGAGCCAAGCTTTCAACCCTTAAAGTTTCCAACTGCCATTTATCCTCCGCTTCTTTAATTTTAGAAGATAAAAGTTCCAGCTGATTTTGTGTCTCATGGGCCTTTGCAGTAACAAGCTCCAATTCTCCTTCAGCCTTAGCAGCTCTTGCGACCGCATCTTTGAATTTTCCTTCAAAATCTGTAACAAAAATAACAGGTTAATCAATATGGAAATAGTATTCAACTTCAAGTATGCAAAGAAATAAGATACCTCTTGCAAGTGATTCATACTCTTCTAGTTTGTGGGCCATTGCGTCTTTGGAAACATCAAGAAAATCATATTCTTCTGAAAGTTTATGATAATTGGCAATGAGTTGCTGAAGATCTTGACGACACTGATTTAACTCCGCTTGTTTCAATGAATTATTGTCCCGCAACTGATTAGACACGTTTGTACATTTTTCAATCTCTCTATGTAAGCGGAAAATGTCAGTCTCACAATGAAGAACGATATCAGATAAGCTGCAGATTTTAGCTTGAGCATCCGCAAGTGTGTTCCCTTTGGCATGAGCATCAGAAGCTGAGTTATCTCTATCTTTAATCAGTTGCGCCAGATAAGAAGAAAGCTGCGAGTTGTGATGTGAACCGGAACGAAAAAATCCCGTAAGGATGTTCTGGCGTTCCATACAAAGCTTGCGATTTTTTTCTTCCAACCTCTATGATTGTGCCCGCGCTTCAAAAACACAATCCTTAGTCCATAGAAGAGTGGCTTCATATTCCTTTTTCTTGCGGATATGATCTACATATAAGAGCCGATGCTTCGATTCTAACTCCTCATACTTTGATTTAGCTTGATTCATCCTATCAACCAGAGTATTGAATCTTCCCTTGATCTCCATATTTTCATTATTAATTTTCAACACATGTTCAGACGGGTTGCTCTATGTTGCAGCCTAGATATAAGGTTTGAATCCCCCGCTGATCCCACGAAGTAATTCATAAACATGCAAATAAAACAAAGAAAGTGATAAGAGAAAAAGTGTTAAACCTTGATTTTGAAGATCTAGTAACTGCTGACGAAGCGTGTCATTTTCCCGCTTCAAGTCCGCAGCTTCCTCTTCCACAGTCCTGAACTGGGTCTCCATTTTCATGGATCGTCCTTTGTAAAATTTATAAGCCACATATGCGGCGTTCTGACCCCGAGCAAGCTACAATTTACAAAATTAAGGTTATAAGTAAAAATGAAATAAAACAAAATGTAAGATCTTCAAAATAATGAAAATACCTGCAATAAAGCCTGTTGCGGAAAAGAGTACGCTTCACCATCTGCAAGAGCAACCGTCTCCGCAAGAGAGGAAGGTTGATTTATATAAAAGGAGGGGTCAACGGGTTGGCCTTGGCCTCTTAACCAGGCTTCTTTCAATGCATCATGCGGTGCAGACCGCATGTACTCCCGTAGATTAGCGACCGCAGGACTATCTGTTTCCACCGACAGCAGCTCCTTGGACATAAACCAGCGGAAGGCCTCCTCCTTCTTGTCAAAAAGACTTTGATCCGTTATCCCTTTACCTATATCCCTGTGTGGGATTTCTTCACTCATCTGAGCTGCATCGGTAACAGTTGTGCTTACGACGTTGCCCTCGGAAGAAGCATCTTCCACTGTAGAATTTGCTGGCTCACCCTCCTCAATCGCAACATTTGCTGGATCACCCTCTTCTACCGCAACACTTCCCGGTTCACCTTCAATGGGAAGATCGTCCTTATCCGATTAATCATCTTCACTAGTAGAAGGTACGAGAAGATCTTCTCCAAACAAGGGAGAAAACTGAGAAGTGAGGAAGGAAAACTCAGCATCTACGGACTAGATCGAACAACTGTCCGCAATGCCCGTAGCCTCCACCACAGCAACAATCGACTATGTGTGCACAAAGTTTGTCACCTGAAGCGGGACATTCTGTTCTTCTTCATTTCTTTTAGGTACAGAGTTATCCTCAGCTCTCAATATTGGTTGACCATGAGGAGAATCACGGATTTTCCCTTCCTCCCTATCAGTAGAAGCGCGGGGCGTAGCCTTAGCTTTCTTCCGACCCTGTCAATATACCGCAAGAACTCATTAAATAAAATTCATAAGGATTATAAGAATTCATTTGGATAAATCAATACCTTTTCTGTTGGAGTTGCGGCTTTACGCTTAACACCCGAATCTACTTTCGAGCCTCCTTCATCTTGCGGCTATAAAAAGAAGAAAAACAGTTAGACAATGTTTAAAGCATGATGTAAAAGAATATAAAGAAATCTACATACCACATCGTCAAGCAAAAAATAAAAGCCTTTGAAATTTTATTGCCAAGGGCAGTAAAGATGAAGGCGCGATAAAAGGTTGCGGACCACACTTTCTTGAACATATCCGAAAACCCGTGGACCTTCAATTATCAGGGGAGTGCGGTACCACATGAAATCATGATCATCACGAATCTTTTCCCGTAAAGATTCTTGCATCCCAGAGATGACATATAACTTGGAATTATCTATTTCCCAGTGCAGAAGAAATCCTTCGCCACCTCTGCGCCCTGGAACAACGCTCCATTTCTTATAATTTTTCACTGCCATAGTATCAACATACGTAACATGAAAATTATCTACTGTGTAGTGCTCACGTTCCGCAGGGTTGGGAACGTAGCATGAAAAATTTGTCTCCCCCCTGCTGCGATTACTGCATTCATCAAGCACACGCCACCAATTCCCATTGTATTGGGCGATGGACCGAACCAAACAGTGCTTGGACTTATTATGGCTTGAAAGAACTTCATATTGAAAAGAGTTCCCGCTCTGGTACAGAGGAAGCTTCAAGCCTGCATCCAATGCTCCCGCAGAGACTAACAATTTTTTGTTGCTATATTCAAATTTCCTTATCATATCAAGCGAGATTTCATCTCCTTCAGCGGGATCATAAAAAGAAACTTTGAATTGTTGAAGTTGATATTTCTCTATCCATAGATCTGAAACTCAGATTCTCATTAAAGCGCTTATTCTTAATAACATGTTTAGTGGCAGTAATGGCTATATCATCAGCAGGATGAACATTTGAAATACTAGGTTGATCTCCTGTTTTCTTTTTCTTTGCAAAATACCGAGATGATTTCCTTTCTAAGGAATGATCATCATGATGAGAAGCACCACCATCAACTTTACTATCAGTTTTTCCAAACATGATAGATTTTTTATCTACATATGATAAAAAAAAATGGATTTAGCCAGGTGAAAAGCAAGAATACAACATAAATTTTTTAAAACAAAGAAACAAGATCATCATCATTATCACCATTCACTCCAGCAAATATATGAACAAATAAATAAGAACATCATCAACATCATCATCATTACTGTCCACTCTAAAAGATTTAGTCGAAAAGATTGATAAGTAAACAAATACCTTAAGAAATAGGTTAAGAGAATTACATGTAACGAAGTAAAGAACAGAAAGCAAATCAGATGATTGAATGAAAAGAAGACTTGATCCCGATGCAAAAATCCTTAATTACAAAGTTCAGAAGATGAAAAAACACTGTGGAATCTTTGAAAAGTTTAGAAGAATGGAAAGCACAAAAACTTTAAGAAGAAGAAGACAAAGAAGATGAAGAGTGAGATGAGAGATGTGACTAACATTAAATATGAGAAGACTGAAACTGACGAAACCGTCGAAAAGTGAAAGAGAGAGAAACTTTATCAGAGATATGATTTCCTAGAAACCACCAACTGACAGAAACGTGGGAAGAAAATTTATTAGTGGCGTGAAAATCGGGAAGAGTAAAGCTAAACGTGGGAAGAAAATTTATTATTGGCGTGAAAATCGGAAGAGTAATAACTATTTTTCCTTTTTCAAAATTTTACCATATGACAAAATTCAAAAGGAAAAAGGGGCAAATTGTGAGGGTATTAAATCCCTAACTACACGTGTTTAAATACTATGAGAGGAGTATCAGATTATAATAAAACTAGAAACACTGAAACAAAACTCTTTAAGAAGTACTGAAACAGACATATGAAATTATGATAAGTATTGAAACATACATCATCGTTGCATGATCGACACATAGATTACGGGAAAGCATGGCACACTGCACGAAATAGATATTTCATTGCATGACTGACACACAAGTTGCGGGAAAGCCTGACACAATAAAGGGAACTGACAAACATCGATGCATGATGGACACGTCTTGATTGTACAGGTTGCGGAACAAATGAAACTAAAGCATGACAAATCACTTTCAATAACCACATGTCAAACATGCAATAATTCAAATAAGATCGCAACGTTCATCCAAATCCAGAAACAACAATTTGAGTACGAATCCGCAGAAGAGGTGCGGGATACCAAGCAAGAAACTAAGGGAAATACGAAGTACGCAAATCAAGTCTTGCAGGAAATACAAATAAGTCTTGCGGGATACACTTCGTTCCAAAGACTGGATAAGAACTAATAGGTGGAAAGTTAGATTGGAGGGATCATGAAATTTGCTATAAATACCAAACTCTCAAACAGAAAGAGGGACTGGAATAATTAGAGAGAATCTGGCTAAAGGAATAGGATCAGAGCAAAGAGTTTAGGTATGAGTATTGTGTTAATTATAATGTTAGTTCATTAATTCTTTGATATTTACTTAATTCAAATTGTAGTTCATCCCCTTGTAATATATAATTATGAATAAAAATCTTCCAAATCCTTTATCACCCGTGGATGTAGATAATTTGATTGTCGAACCACGTTAAATCATTGTGTTGATCCATGTATCAATTTCTTGTTCTAACTGTTATCATGTTTCGCCTACATTATAAGAGAGTTGATTTGATTATGTTTCTGACTCTAATGGTTGTGATCCAAAGATCAAATTTTTGGTAGTCACAATAAGGATATTATAGATTGATTCTTCATCACTTCCATCTTTAGGTTCATGGATTAGTGTGATGTAAAAAGCAGAATTAGTTAGTGACACCGAAATCGAATTACTTGAATTCACTTCATCTTTAATTTATGGATAAAAACTTGCATCATCTTCTTCATATTCTCTTCTTCAGTAAAAAGGGAGCTAAGACATGTGAGATCATCCAATTTGTGATAATTAGCACATGGTTCTCTGATCGTAATTTTTTTTTCTTTTTCTTCTGCAATCGGGTTGTAAAATAAAATATTTTGAAACTCCATTACCGAGCAACCTTCTATTTTCTTCAGTCAAGGAAGATTTATCGATTAGACCATTATTAATCACTGTAATATCCAACAAACTCCTTGAAAAATTCAAATCAATATAAAAACTAATTATTGTATCTAGACCCACTTTCAAAAGTCTTTCAACTTATCGTAGTATCCAGAATGGTTCATAGAAAGGAGGAAAAGAGATAGGGGCGGAAGAAGAGGCGAAGCAGAAGGGTGTGTGTTTTTGTGCGGGAGGGAAGGGGGAGAGGGGAAGATAAAAAGGGTAAGGTAAGATAAGGGAGGGGACCAATAATTGAAGGAATAACACACGATGAAGGTCCTCTCAAGATAATTAAGGACGCAGTAAACTCAAGGGTTACCAGTTGAAAAATTGGGCAAAAAAGGAGATAAAGAAGAAATATAAAAGAGGTATAGATGGGAGAGGGGGGGAGAGATGCGAAAGATAAATCTACATTTGATATGGTAAACGAAATCCTGAATTTGTGCCTGGATATGTAAGTCTTGAAAGAGATGAAACATCAGTGATTTTTATAGGATTTTTCTAGGCTTTACTAACTTATTTTTGTTTGTATTTACAAGAAGAGGTATTTCAAAGAGAGCAAGAAGAGACATAAAAGGAAGTGGAGGAGGATAACTTGTCATAAAAAGATGCACTGGAACTAATCTTAGGTCTTACTTGATTCTTTTTGCATCATTTATTGATTTTGCTTACAACTTTGAATTCTCGGTATATACGTTTTTTTTTCCAGGAACTGTCCGATTGATCTTCATTTTTTAATTTTGTAAAAATTCCAGCAAAATTTCCGGGGTGGAATCATAGCTTTTTCACTGATTTGGAACAGATCTTTATCAACATTATCAATATGGATTAAGACTTCATAACAACCAAAAAAAAGTATTAACGTTGATCATCATTGGAATTACATTCACCCTAAATACATTTATGATCTTCATTCGAATTACAAATAAATCACTTAAATCTATTATTTTATCAATAATTAATAGCTCACCACAAGCTTTTGCTAAATCTTGGAAGACTTCAGTCGACCAATATTAATAAGGAAGATCATACAAAATAATTTTGAAATCCTTTGTGAAAGAATGCTTTTAAATCCTGAGAAGTTCTTGCTTCCATAAGAAAACTTGCACAATGATATTATTGCAACAGAATCTAAAGTGCCAATCTTCTTCTGGTATTACTGAACTTGGTGATAACCAAATGACAACTTGTCTATCCCGGATAGGAATAATTTCAAAAGGACCTTCTGCTTTTAAAAAACAACTAATAACATCTCCAATCTTGTCCCAAGACGATGGATCATCAGAAGTACTGACAAGAACGGTAATATCCCATAAACCAAGAGCATTTGGAGGATTTGGGTGAACAATATCAACAATGAATTTGTGATTTGGCTCGTGTAATATGATACTCCCTCCGTTTCAGGAAAAGTGTTACTATCATTTTTTCACTTTAGTTTAAAAATAGGTTAAAATGAAAAAAATGATAGTAACACTTTTGCTGAAACGGAGGTAGTATTAACCATCGGTACAAAGTTATCACAAGGAGAAGGGGATTCAAAAGTGTAACAAGTTTTTCTTTTTGGTTTAGGTTTGGACCTAAAAGGAATAATAGAGGATGGTGAATGGTGGGCGGGGAATGAAGGTTTGCGGGTGATGAGAGGGTAGATTTTTTGTCTATAGAACTTCAGACCAAGTTTTTGAGAGGTAAAGAGTAGAGGAAGATGAGATGGAATGAAGGATCCGTTAAGAAGATGATGGTTATGGAAAATTGATGAAGGATAGATTCAATTGCCGTTCCAAACCTGAACCATTTATCATTATTCTTGCCTGCTGGAACGAAAGAAAAATATTTGGTCCAAGTCTTTGATATGTTGATCAAGAGTAAGTTGAACTTCAGACCAAGTTTTTATGTGCATTACTATCTGATCTCATATTTTCACGCATTGCACATACTAGATCCAGTTTCGTAATGTAAAACTACAGCGGAAGAAAATAATTGGTTGATTGTATTTTATTTTATTTGGAAAAACTGCTTTTTAACTCGATTGCAATATAAAATAAAATATGATAACTAAAAAATACTGGAATAATTATTACTTTGGGTTATAACAACAAACGAACAACAAAGGTCAAATTAGTCCAAAATATGGGTATTTATTAGGCATGATGCTATTGTTGGGTCTTTATGACGCAGGTAGAGGTAAAAAATAACTGACTTTTTCAGAGGCTATTCAGAAGGTCGTTTGCACCCTAACATGTGGCCTGATATGCTCAAACTGAAGGACTGTCCGCCGTCTAATTTATTCGAGGAGCTGTTGCCACGCCATTATGTTGCGTTTATTGTTTCCTTACCATACTGGGAATACACTAATCCCAGGTTTGGATGTCTTAATCTTGCTGCAGATAAGCCTTACATGGGGCCAAAAGCATATATTGCTTATGGGCATGCAGAAGAACTCAGTCGTGGTGATTCGGTAACGAAACTGCATTGTGACATGTCTGATGTGGTAAGAACTTCATGTAAATTTTTTGTTATTTGGTTGCAAATAACTTATCTTATTATCATCTAGATTGAGAAGTTTATTTTTGTAACCCTTTTACATGTGATTAGATAGGGGAAGTACATGTCTTTCAAATATATTATGTTGGTTCAGAGTGTTTTCTCTTGGAAAATTTTCTACTGATAAGAAAATTAGGAGCATCTGCAAGGAATTTTATACTCGTTGTGCTCAATATTCATGAATACCTTGTTAATTCATCAATGTAAATTATATTTTCTGTGTCTAGGAATATATGCTAAAATATTTGAATCACTGCCACGCTAAGTTGAGGTATACAACATTATGCTTTATAGTTTATAACTTTATATGATACAATGGTCGCTTGCAATGATAATGTCTTTCCAACCTTTTTCGTCCTGCATCTATTTTGGTGAATATGGGTGCAATTTTCGTGACCGTGTCGAAGATTAAGTTACATACTGTATTTTATTGGGTTCAATTTGAAAAATGAGAATAGATACCAATATTCTGATAGTTTTGGTTGTTTGTTGCTTCATTCTATTAATTCATAGATCGTGGCTGCCCTGTGAAGCAATTTTCTTTTTACTTGGAGGACCATAACTGATTTCTTGATTTTGTTTCAATGCCACCAGGTGAATGTATTGTTGGATAATAATCTTCCTGTAACAGAGAAACACAAACAACAGAGAACTTGAAGATGATTAAGAGAGGGTTAGAAATAAACAGCACACACACTCAAGCACAGAGAGGTGAAGTCGCCTGTTCAACAGACTGCCCTTAACTCAATATTTGCCAGGTACACCTTCAGGAAGATGCTGCTATACCTTTTAAGTGACAAATTTGAATTCAGGATAAAATCACTGATAGTTGCATAAATCATACATTTAAAGTAGTTTTTCCTTATCCTTATTTGCTATATTTGAGTGAATTATTAGGTATTTGATTACTTTCGAAGTTTAGTTGTCTTTTCAGGTTACAGTTCAGAAACCTGCAGAATGGAGCTGTATGAGAAGAATTACCGAGGAGCCAGTAAAACTCTACTGAATTTAGGCCTTTCACCGTCCACAGTGTAGGAAATTGAATTACAAAGCCAACGGCAAAAGAACGAGGTCATTCGGATCTCGTATGAGGAAGATATGGGCAAAGCCACATGGTGGCAAACTAGCTTGTGCAACTAGCGCCCAGGCGCAAAAGTTGGCTGAACCGTATGTGCTAATGTGCTAAGTGACGAGTTGGAGGTGCTAGAGTGGTTTGATGGGCTAGTTGCTAGCCTTGGTGGGGTAGTAGCTAGCTTGGGGAAGTCATATGGGATTAGGAAAGGATTTGGAGTTGATATATCTTGTTGGAGTGGAATAAGGAAACTTAGCACATTTCCTAGTTCTACTAGGATTGTGAAAGTGGCTAACTCAAGTTCTATAGAAATAAATCAGGCCTTTCTCGTGGCAAGCTTTTTGGAGAGGTAGATATAGCATATATTGGAGGCTCAAGGGACAACTGGGGGTCAGGTTCACTATACAAAGCTCACACACACAGTTGGCAGCCGAGAAACAAGGGAAAACACAAGGTTTTTCGGCTGAATTGAAACACAAAGGCAAGACACACTAAATTTCATAATTGTGTACATATAAATACATAATTATCCAGGAGAATTGAGGAGTTACATAACACAATACACGGTGAAAGACTTAGAACAAAACAGGAGAAGAAAACAGGCACAAGAAGAAGGTTTTAGGCGCAACTTAGGCTGCTGGCTACTTCCGCAGCTGCGCTTCGGAGCCAGAATCATTCGTTGCAATCCTTCCGGGTTTGAGTAATTATATCTTTTAATTATTTTCATGGGTTTTGAGAAATCCATGATGAGCTAAACCTTTCATATTGGTTAGGGATGTAATCTGATGTTTGAAGACATGTTTATTAATTGAATGGCGCATATCTCATGATTTCATGTTTTTTTTAATATCGTTCATGTTCTACTAAGTATAATGATATATGATTGATTGCTGATTTGTTTGAGTCCGGAATCAGATAAATAAGCATTGATATCTATTGCTAGACTGGAGTTCTGAGAGTCGATTCTGTCGAGGGACTCCGGTTACAAGTAGTATAACATATTTGTTAACGACGGGATGTTGCCATACGAATATGTGTAGAAGCTTGACCTAGGTTGAATCCGAGTAACGAACTGCGCCGGGTTATTTAGATTAACCTCAACTCACAAAGACCATAGGTATCATTGGGTTGAACTTGAGTGGAGGTACTCACTCAGGTTATCCGGTGCATAAGAATTCATAGGGTGGAGGTACTCATTCTGTGATGATATTAGGAGTTTTGCCGAAGTAGACGAGATAACTGGCTACTTTAGGGTTTTTGGTATTACTAATGCATGAATGTTGATTATGCTTTGATTGATAACATGTTGGATAACGGACGATGAAATCTCTAACCAATGCTTTTTCTCCCTATTTCACATCTCTATTTACTTGCGTATTTACTTTTAACTTAGTTTAGTTTATTAAAACAACAAAAAGATCCCCCTGTTTACTTGTTTACGTGACTGAAATTAGTGATAATTGCTGCCTCCTTGTGGGAACGAACTTGTTCTTATCCCTATACTTCATTCTATTTTAGAGAGTAAGAACTTGAATATATTGGTTGATTACGACACGACCAAATTTTGGCGCCGCTGCCGGGGAGGCATAGCGGATTGTTATTTATTTTTAGTTTACTAATTCTTGCTGAAGTTTTCAGGTACTTGAATGCGTTTACGACGTCGAGCTGGTACTCCACTGAGCGAACTAGTCCGGGCAGCCAACGTGCCACTTCCTCCGAGTACCGCAAGCGAGTTTGCAGATTCGGACGTAGAACCAGAACCCGTACCAATGGCTAATGCCGAGCGCACACTGAAAGAGCTAGCATCTCATAGGCTAGATACACAATAATGGTGCATACAGACGGCTTCTACTTTTGAGATTAAGCCGGGACTGATCTGTGAGCTTCCTAAGTTTCACGGGATGACTAATGAGGACCCGAATAAGTATCTGATGGACTTCAATAACATCATGATGGCCATGGTTGGGGCTGAACCCCACGTTGATGGAGCCATGCTTCGAGTTTTTCCATTTTCTATGATGGACACGGCCAAGGATTGATTACACTATTTACCTTCCGGCAGTGTTACAACTTGGAACGGCTTGAAGAAGCTCTTTCTAGAGAGATATTTCCCTGCATCGAAGGCTTCTCGAATCCGTAGAGAAATTCGCAGATTCGACCAGAGGGAAAGTGAAACACTGTATGAATGCTGGGAACGGTACAAAAGATTAGTTGCGAGCTTCCCACATCATCAATTCAGCGATGTTTTGATCGTACAGTACTTCTACGACGGGCTTCAACAAAACGACCAAAATCTTCTCGATGCTGCAAGTGGTGGTGCACTGGTGAACAAAACTGTAACGCAAGCTAGAGAACTAATTGAGGACATGGCAGCCAACTCCCAACAATTTCTGAGCCGTGATTCAAAGGTCAAGAGGGTGGCCGAAATTAGCACCGCACCGCATCTGGAGCAGAAAATCAGCCAAATGGAGAAAATGATGCAACAGATGGCCGCTGTGATCATTCCGTCCTACGAGAATGAGGCCGAACAGGTGACTGCTATTTTTCCGAACCAGCAGAGGAAAAGGTATGATCCTTATTCCAATATATATAATCCAGGTTGGAGAGATCACCCGAATTTCAGCTATGCGAATCAGCAAGCTGCTGCTTCAAGACCGGCTTTGAATCACCAGAATGGGACGCAACAAGCCCAACCTCTACAACAGGCTAAAAACTCAGAGACATCCGAGATGATTTCCATGATGAAGAGTATGGTGCCGCAGAACCAAAAAGATAGTATACAGAGGCAGCAAGATCAGCAGACCACAGAAAACGCAATAAAAGAGCTACAAACTCAGATGAGCACTATAACCGGCAGATTGAATCTTCTGGAGACACAAAATAGTGGGAAACTCCCTTCTCAACCCATCAATCCAAGAGAGAATGTCAACGCAGTGACATTGAGAAGTGGTACACGAACTGTACAGCCAGAAGAAGCCGAAAACACCAAAGCTCCAAAGGAGCCAGCCGCGGAAAAAAGGGCTGTTGACGCCTCCAATATTACTGAAAATCAGGCTGTTGACGCCTCTAAAAACGCTGAGGTAAGTGGTGAAAATTCTAAAGTTCCTTTACCTACTTACGTTCCTCCTTTACCTTTTCCTCGCAGGTTCGCTAACTAGAAAAAGGCGGAACAGGACAAGGATATCTTAGAAATTTTTAAGAAAATTCATGTGAACATTCCACTGATTGACGCGATTAAACAGGTTCCCAAATATGCGAGAGTTTTGAAGGACTTGTGTACCAATAAACCGAGATTAACCGGTAATGAGGTAATGAGAGTGGGGGAAAACGCTTCTGCTATCTTGTAGAAGAAACTCCCACTCAAGTGTAAAGACCCAGGTAGCTTCGATATTCCTATTATTATTGGTAACACCACGTTTCATAAGGCTATGCTAGATTTAGGAGCATCAGTGAATGTTATGCCTGCATCTATATATGAATCTCTCGAATTAGGACCTTTGAAAGAAACTGGAATTGTTTTACAACTAGCTGACCATTCTAATGTATACCCTCAAGGTATTGTTGAAAATGTGCTTGTACGAGTTAATCAGTTAGTTTTTCCAGCAGATTTCTATGTACTAGAGATGGCAGAGGGATCCACGGACTCGGCTATACCATTGCTACTGGGACGTCCATTCATGCGCACGGTGCGAACAAAAATTGATGTCTATAATGGGACGTTGACACTGGAATTCGAGGGAGAAATAATACCTTTCAATATTAATGAGACGATGCGATATCCTAGTGATATACACTCTTGTTTTTCTATTAATGTTAAGGATTCTTTGGCTAAACAGGTGTTTGCGTTGGAAAGAAAAGAGAGAATAAAGGCTTCGTATGATAATAGAATTTCTAAAAAACAGTTTACTGTTGGACAGAAAGTTCTATTGAGTAATCTCACCTCTATTTTAAGAAGTCTCGTTGGAAAAGACCTTTTGTTGTGACTAACGGTTTTTCTCATGGTGCAGTGGAGATTTGGAGCTTGACAACGGGAAAGGAGCTTAAAGTGAATGGGCATCGCTTAAAGCCATACCACGAGTCATTTGAGCCTGAAAAGGCTACCATACAGTTAGAAGAAGCGTTCCCTCTGGAGGAGTAGCACAGAATGGCTAGTCGGGCTATAGACGTTAAACTAAGCGCTAAATGGGAGGCAACCCATTGGTTTTGTATACTCTCTTTTGTTGCTGAGTTTTTATTTATTTTTGAGCATGTAGAGTTTCCCATCTTGACGGTACATTGGATTATTCAATTTACATTGAGGACAATGTAAAGTTTAAGTGTGGGGGAGTATTTAGGCATATATATTTTAATTTTACGTAGAATTGTTAGGCATACACACATTTGCATAAAAACCTTCAACTTTTAGAGATTTTAGAGTCACTTAGCATACGGCTAGCTACGTTTACATATGGACTTCTACTCGAAACAACTCAACTTAGAAATATTAGAGAACTATATTCAGAGTGCTTAGTTTTTAAGAGGCTAGAGCCGACCAAAATGGACCTAAGCCGCCGGTAGGAGAGTACAGGTTAGACTTGTGATCATTCAATACCCATGAGTGAGGCACCAGAACTTCAATTATACGTTTAGAGCGTTTCATCTGCGTTAATTCCGGGTAGAATGATGAGCTACCTAACCTCGCACCAATTTTCATCACTATTTTTGATCTCTTGAGTGCTATTTTTTATCAATCATGAGGGTGTCATCAGAGTTGCTAACTTATTCTTGTAGTTTGGTTTGCAGTTGGCATCGTTCTCTCGGCAACATCAAGTCCATAGAAACGTATCATCATCAACAAGCGGAATATCAAAAATCGGAAGAAAGTTGAAAATAGAGCAAGCAGCAATACGAGAAGAAAAAGACAGCAGCGTAAAGGTGAAAAAGTGCTGCTGAAATGTGAACAAAGTGCTGCTGGACGTGAACAAAAACAGTAAAAAGACAAATATAAGTGTTGTACGCAAGTAAAGAAGAGAAAACATGAAAAAAAAAGGCAGCAGAAAACGTGAAAAAAAAAAGAAAAAAAAAAGAAAAATAGCTGCTAAGTGTGAAGAGCAAGAGTTTATGAGCTACAGTCAAAACCGGAGACTTTTCTATGGGATGTTGGGAGAGTGGTGCTAATTGTCGACCGGATGAGAAGGTAAGTAACAATTCCCATCTTCGCATAATGGTTGATTTCCTTTCTTAGAGATCACTAGAAAAACAAAAAGGGGTTCTTTCTTGTCCCATTTTCTACGGGATAACATCTTAATATGACTCTGAAGGTTACCTTTCCTTCCTACCCGTCAACATGTGTAGGCCTTCTATCTTTATTCTTTCATACACATATGTGAGAACCATAAAGTGCGTCTTTTGAGTGTCGAATCATAAAACCCTATTGGTGAGGCAGAATTATTCGGTCACTCTCGAACCGGGACTCTTTTATTTGGTGGTTTTCTCCAAACTCAAGGATTAAGCATGAGAATAATGTTCTTTATATTTCTGACTTCTTATTGTTGGTATGTAGAAACTTTATGTCTTCGTAGCTATTTGGATGCAGGTGCTTTGGAAAATTTGGAAGTTGAAGCAGGTTTTGTGGGTAAATCTCTGGTAAACCCTCATGAGACTATAACTCGTCCACTAGGGACACCTAGGGGTTTAAAGGCTTGTTACACATGCTAAGTGTAACCGTTTACTCGACGAAACAGAGTTGTATTTGTTTTTATTAGTTTAGATTGATAGTTTGCTCGAGGAAAGGACACCGTAGGGAAGAGACAAAGAAAATAATTCTCTGATAGTGTTTAAGTTTTACCCACCAAAAATTAGTTGTCTCATTCAAAACCTTGATCTTGGGATCTCCAGTCAGCAAGGTTGAGTATCCTTCATGGCAAGTTTTAATTGATGAGCTTAAGTCCCATCCCCCTCGATGCATTACTAACTATCTCCTTGGACAAGACTTTCGTCAAAGGATCCGCGATATTCTCCTTAGACCTCACAAAGTCAACAGAAATAACGCCAGTTGAGATTAGTTGTTTTAGAGAATTGTGTCTTCTCCTTAGATGAATAGATTTTCCATTATAGTTGTTGTTTTTAGCATTAGCTATTGCAGCTTGATTATCACAATGTATAGATACAGCTGGCACAGGCCTATGCCAGAGAGGAATGTCTTCTAAAAAGCATCTTAGCCAAGCGGCTTCCTCTCCTGCTTTATCTAACGCTATAAACTCGGATTCCATAGTGGATCGAGCGATGCAGGTCTGTTTGGAACTCTTCCAAGACACTGCTCCACAGCCTAGAGTGAAAACGTATCCACTCGTAGACTTAGACTCCTCTGAGTCTGCTATCCAGTTTGCATCACAGTATCCTTCCAGCACAGCAGGGTATCTCTCATAACTCAACCGAAAGTTTAAAGTGTATTTAAGATACCTCAGCACTCTGAAAAGTGCATCCCAATGCTCTTGTCCTGGATTACAGGTATACCTACTTAGTCTACTCACTGCATAAGCAATGTCTGGTCTCGTGCAGTTCATTAAGTACATCAGCCTTCCTATGACACGTGAATATTCAAGTTGCGAGACTCCATTGACTTTGTTTTTCATGAGTCTACAAGAAGGGTCAAAAGGAGTACTTGCAGGTTTACTATCAAACTGGTTAAATTTCTTCAGAAATGACTCAACATAATGAGATTGACTGAGACTGAATCCATTAGACTCCTTTCTAATTTTCATCCCTAGGATTACATCAGCAGGACCTAAGTCTTTCATGTCAAAGTTCTCATTCAACATGTTCTTAGTGGAATTAATGATTTCTGAGGTTGTACCTAGTATAAGCATATCATTAACATACATGCATATCATCACACAAGCATCGTTGACAGATTTAGTGTAAACACATTTATCAGCTTCATTTATTTTAAAACCACTAGAGAACATTACATGATCAAATTTTTCATGCCATTGTTTAGGTGCTTGTTTCAAGCCATATAAAGACTTTTTAAGTCTACACACCTTCTTTTCATAACCCTTCACCACAAAACCCTCGGGTTGATCCATATAAATTTCTTCATCTAATTCACCATTTAGAAACGCAGTTTTTACATCCATTTGATGTATCTCTAGATTATGGATTGCAGCAATTGCATTTAGCAACCTAATTGAAGTAATTCTAGTGACAGGTGAATAAGTGTCGAAGAAATCTACACCTTCTATTTGTTTATAGCCTTTAGCTACAAGTCTAGCTTTATATTTTTCCACGGTTCCATCAACCTTACGTTTTCTCTTAAAAATCCATTTACAACCTATGGTTTTGCACCCTGGAGGTAAATCTACTATTTCCCAGGTTTCATTCTGAACAATAGAATCCATCTCACTAATAGTGGATTCTTTCCACCATGGAGCTTCAGACGAAGTCATGGCCTCTTTATAGGTTTGTGGATCAGATTCAACTAAACAGGTAATGAAGTCTGGCCCAAAAGATTTTTCTAATCTAGGTCTTTTGCTTTTTCTTGTCTCATAAACAGGTTCATCTTCTTCTACCGGTAATGAATGGCTAGAAGAAGGGACATCTAGAGGATCTACACGTATCACGTGAGATTCAGTTTTCATCGGAAAAACATTTTTAAAAAACGAAGCATCTCTAGATTCCAAAATGGTGTTCACACCAATTTCCGAGTTATCGGAACTCACAACCATAAATCTATAGGCAGTGGTGTGCTCGGGATATCCTAGAAAGACACAATCAACGGTTTTAGGTCCTATTTTAGTCCTCTTAGGTGGAGGAATAGAGACCTTGGCTAAACACCCCCACACTTTGAGGTATCCATAAGAGGGTTGTTTGCCTTTTCATAATTCATACGTGTTTTTTCTTTTCCTTTAAGGGGCACTCTGTTCAGGATATATCAAGCTGAGAGGACGGCCTCCCCCCATATGTTCGCCGGTAGTCCTGAACTAATTAACATGGCATTCATCATCTCCTTAAGGGTTCAGTTTTTCCGTTCAGCCACACCATTAGATTGTGGTGAATAAGGAGGAGTTACCTCATGAATAATGCCATGTTGCGCACAAAAGTCTCCTATAGGGGTTACGTATTCACCCCCACGATCAGACCTAACAGTTTTAATGGTGGTATTCATCTGGTTTTCTACTTCTAATTTATATAATTTGAATGCTTCAAGAGCATCATCTTTTCCTTTAAGCAGGTAGATATGACAGTATCTAGTACAATCATCTATGAAGGTAACAAACCATTTTTTTCCACCTCTGGTTTGGATTGATTTCATATCAACTAAGTCAGTGTGAATTAACTCTAAGGGATTAGAAACTCTGTGGACATTTTTCTGAAAAGGCTTCTTAGCATATTTTGATTCTACACAAACTTCACATTTATGTTCATATTCCAAATTTAATTTTGGAATGCAGCCAGCTTTTGCCAATTTGTTCATTGAATTATAATTTACATGACCAAGTCTACCATGCCAGATATTCAATGAGACAACAACATAAGAAGAATCAACTTTATTAATTTCAGTAGAGATTACAGATAATTTGTAAAGGCCCTCAGCCTTATAGCCCTTTCCCACAAAGTCCCTACCCTTAGTGATAATCACTTTTCCAGACTCAAAAACAATTTTAAAGCCCTTGTCATCTAGCACACCACTTGAAACGAGATTCTTGCAGATGTCTGGTACATGTAACACTTCATTCAATGTGAGGATTTTCCCAGAAGAAAGCTTCAGCGAAACATTTCCTTTTCCTGCAACTTGTGCTGCAGAAGAATTACCCATATAGAGTTTTTCTACCTCTCCTACTGTCTGGTAGGAGGTGAACATATCCTTGCTTCCGCAGACATGTTTGGTAGCTCCAGAGTCTACCCACCAGTACCTCACATTGGTAACTAAATTCACCTCAGACACCGTGCCAGAAAATTCATTTTTACTACTTTCAGCTAGGTTTACATTTTGTTTCTTAAAATTCGCATCTTTGCGTTTTCTACAATGCATTGCCATATGGCCAGACACACCACAGACATAACAAGCTCCCTTAATCTTACCAATAACAGACTTTGGTTTTTGAAATTTACCTTTTCCTTGAGGGCCAGGCTTGCGCTTGTTGTGGTCCAGACTGAGAGTGGCAAACTTGTGTTCGATCACATGAGCTTTGTTTGACATGTCTCTTGCAGAAGAAACATTATTGTCCTTTGAGCACAACAATTCTTCAACTTGGATTTTCTTTCCCAATTCTATCATAGTAATCTCACCAGTTTCATGCCTTAGTCTTCTCTTGTACTCGGCCCATGAACTTGGTAATTTTTCAATCACAGCAGAAACTTGAAAGGTCTCAGAGATTTCCATTCCTTCAGCAATGATTTCATTTATTATTTTTTGCAACTCCAGAAACTGATCAACTACAGACTTGTCATTCATCATCTTGTATTGCAAAAATCGTGCAACCAGGAATTTTTTACTTCTTGCAGTTTCTGCTACATATTTTTCTTGCAGTGCAGTCCATAAATTTAAAGCAGTAAAATTCTCTTTAGCATTATAAAAATCATACAGAGAGTCTTCAAGGCAATTTAAAATATGATTTTTTGCTAAATAATTATTTCTCGTCCAAGTATCTTTTTCCTTGGATGATTCAGGAGTATCCAGAGCTTTGTCATACGGTTTCAATACTACTTCATCAAGCATGTGAAAACTCAGGAAAAAGAGCATCTTCGATTGCCATCTCTTAAAATCCTTACCAGAAAACTTTTGAGGTCTCTCAACATCAGTCTTTGCCATTGTTACAGAAGATTTGTTGATTGCACAGATATTGAGTTAAGATTGTTGGATAATAATCTTCCTGTAACATAGAAACACAAACAACAGAGAACTTGAAGATGATTAAGGGAGGGTTAGAAATAAACAGCACACACACTTAAGCACAGAGAGGTGAAGTCGCATGTTCAACAGACTGCCCTTAAATCAATATTTGCCAGGTACACCTTCAGGAAGATGCTGCTATACCTTTTAAGTGACAAATTTGAATTCAGGATAAAATCACCTGATACCAACCCAGCTAGCAAAGCTCGTTGGCCCGTTGTGAACTTAACAGAAGATGAAAATAAGAATGTAAAGCTAGTGCGCAAAACAAAGCAGGAAGATGGTGAAAAGTCGTCAGGACAGTGGCTGCGACTGGGGTAAACGAAAACCTTAGTATTGTTGTTCTTTTATAGGAAAAGTAATCCTTTGAGTTTTAAAACGGTGAAAAAAATTTATTTTGAAATATTAAATCCCCATTAAAACAAAACGTTAAGGTTTTTAATTAAAAAATATTTATGATTTTATTTTTTATTTAATTCAAAACGGTAAAATATTTATTTTTAAGATAAACCCGTTGAATATTTGAAGGGTACACGTGTGCACTCGCAGGCACTCGCAAGGCACACGCAAAGCACACGTAAGGCACACACCAAGGCTCACGCCAAGGGTCACACCAAGGCTCACACCAAGGCTCGCACCAAGGCTCGCACCAAGGGTCACACCAAGGCTCGCACCAAGGCTCGCACCAAGGCTCGCACCAAGGCTCGCACCGAGGGTCACACCAAGGGTCACACCAAGGTTCGCACCAAGGGTCGCACCAAGGGTCGCACCAAGGCTCGCGCCAAGGCTCACGCCAAGACACACGCAAAAGCACACGCAAAAGCACACGCAAGCACCGCAAGCTCCGCAAGCCCGCGACCTGCCTGCTTCGGTGCGAAGCACCGCACATGTATGCATTTGCCCACTAGTCCATTTCCCAAGTCCATATCCAATCCACTAGTTCTTTTCCTTATATAGAACGTTTGTGGTAAAATGCATGAACTTCCTCCTTGGTTTGCCCAATGTGGGAGAACCAAAGGTTTCTCATTCACTAAGAAATGAAAATGGATGGCTATAATTCCATCCAAGTTTGGACTAGTGATCCTAACACCCATCAAGTTAATTATAGTAACAAAATTATTTTAAGTAATAAAATCTTAATTTTAGCTTAAACCATTTTTATTTCCAACAGGTATTGATTCATATTCAAGAGGTGCCCCTTTATGAAACACAGCTTGAAAATGTAAACATACTAAAAAAGAGGCACATGGCTCAAGATAAAAAAGAAAATGAACAGTACCATAATGTTGATTGTAATGGCTTATCTACTGAAAAGTACATCCGCGAACCAGTTGAATCACTTGTGGTGTCTACAAGTGAAGTGGAAATGGTGGTGACAGAGGAAAATAAAAGCATGGAAAAGAGAAATGAGTTTATGGATGGTAGAAAGAGGAAGAGGAAGAGGGATGATGGTTATCATAGAGGGTCTATACGAAGGCTTGGGAAGCCTGATACTGAAGAGGAAACTGGGCTGCATCACGAGGGACCTGCAGAAGATATGTTTCCTGATGTTTTAACTAGTAAGTTAGATTTGGGAGATGACGTTTCTGCTCAAAGCAATAATCTGGAAGTATCAAACATCAAAGACGCTGACAATAGTCGAAAGGAGGGTGAATATGAAGTTGATTTATCTGGTAATTGCACAAGGAAGAGCGATAGTGACGTAAGAAGGAAGTCAGGGAAACATGAGTAGAGCAGGTAATATGTTATCCAATAACAATCGGGACACTGTCCCCATGAAAGTTAACACCTAGATAGAAACCCCAAGTTTCACTTGCTATTTGTATCATCGTTTTGTTTCAAATGGTACCCAATGTTAGAAATATTAATATGGAAAGGACTATATTTAGAGAATCAAATTTCATAATATCTGTAATTTTCAATTGTTAATATCTTCCTATTCTAGGAATTTTTGTTGTACAAATATAAGTAGCCCTGTAATCTCTGTATTCAAGATATGTGAAAATATAGAGAAAATTTTCCAAAATTGTTTTCTATTTCATCATGGTATCAGAACAGGATTTTTCGATCAATTAACAATCGATCTTCCTCGACGCTCATCATCTACCAATCGTTCATCAGTATTGTTGCAGTCATGGCGGGATCTGAAGACGGTAGCTCCATATCGGCGAACCCGCTACAGCAGATACGACGCTAGCGGCTCAATTGGCGGCACTACTCTCAAACCTGCCACAATCAAACAACAACACGCAGAAGCAGTCTGTTCCTACGATTCATCTGAGTATAAAACTCAATGAGAACAATTACTCCCTGTGATCTCGGTTGATCCGTATGAAGATTGGCGTCCAAGGGAAGCTGCATCACCTCACAGGCGTTCCAGAGCCACCTGGAACCGATGATTCTGATTACCCACAGTGGGAACAAGACGATTTAATCGTCTGTTCGTGGATGCTAGATAATATGGAGCCGGATATGGTGCAGCAATATGCCGAATTCCCGACTGCAAAAGAACTCTGGAGGGGGCTGTTTGCGACTTACAGTAAGGGAAAAGATAGCGTTCAACTGTTCGATTTAATCGTTCGAGCAAACAACACCAAACAAGGAATTGATTCCCTTGAAATTCTGTACGGTAAATTATATTCAATTTGATTTTAAAATGGATGAAGAAAAACTAGGGCTTAAGATTCCACCATTAACCAATACTTCAGTGATAACATCTAACAGTTCTTATATTCAATTTAATTTAAATATGCCAAAGATAGGTTTTTGAAAGAATAATTGTTAATCAAGAGCATGAGACATCAAGAGTTTAAAACCTATTATGACCCATCAGAAGAAAACACAATTATTTGAGAAAAACTATTTTTTCAATTTTAATTCATGCAATTAATAATAAAAGAATTGTAGAATAAATATAATTAAAATAGAAGTTACCACAAGTATTGGGTGAACGGCTTCCTCCGTCGCCCCAGTGATGGTGATTAGCTCAGTGTAATGGAAACACACTCAAAAATAGACTTTCATTGCTCAAAAGGTGCTTACAATGGTGAAAAAAGAGTAACCCAGAAGTTTTGAGACGTATATAAACGTTATAGTGAAGTGATCTCAGTGCTAAAGAAGAAATAAAAGGAAACATGAGAAAAGAACGGACTGTATATGCAGCAGGAATACGACTGCTTCAGCAGCTGAAGATACGACTGAAACAGAGACGAAAATAATGATAGTTCAGCGACAGTCTTATGTTCTTCCTCTTCTTCTTCACAGCAGCAAAAATTTTTCTTCCTGTTTTTTCTTCCGGTGGCTCTCTCCCCTATTTTCTTTGCTTCTCTTTGCTTTATATAGGATTAATAAACCCTAGTAACTCATGTGAACCGATAAGGACTCAAAAACAAATCCAAAATCAACTCTAAATCATTGTAAATCCGAATCAAAGTGTGTTCCCTTTTTCGGCTCCCAAACGGATATTTCACCCATTTTCCGGCGTGAAACTCTCTGGATTGCGTGTGTAAAAGCTAGTATAGATTGTATCTTGATTCTGGTGACTTGAAATCACCTAAAAATCCCTTAAAACACGGTTGCCAACTAATCCAGATGACTTTCTCACGTAAACTTAATTTCCCTCCCTTTTCGGTTTTGAATTCAAAAGGGAGGGTGCCTTTAACAACTGTATGTGTGCCTTTAGTAATTTGATGGGTGCCTTTAGTAATTTTTGAGCCGATTTTTCCACAAACCTTCATTTCTCGAAAATACCTACAACGACATAAAAACCATAAATAGTACAAAATCGAACACTATCAAAATAGATAATCGAGCACAATTTAGACACAAAAATGTGTCCATCAAATACCCCAAAAACTTACTATTTGCTAGTCCTGGAGCAAATCTAATCTGGAAATAAAATTCTAACTCACTTTCGCAGGAATCGCGACTACATTTAGCATATGTAGTAAGCCATTAAACCCATAGGTGTCCCTATCAGACGAGTTATAGTCTCGTGAGGGCTTACAATAGGTATACCCACAAAACCTTTACTCCAATTTTTAACTACTCGTGAACGATTGAGGGTAAACATTAAACATGCTATTTAGTTGGCATATTAAATTCTTCGGCTATGGGAATCATTACCCTATATGAGTCCAATTGTTATACACGAGTTTGTACTCAGCGTACTAAAATTCATATATAAGATAACAAAGCTCTACTTAGATAGTTATTCAACCACAATACTCAGAATCTATCAAAGTTCAATCACATGAATAGATTTAGAAGATGGAAATAGACAAAATGAAGTTTTGCGTGTGTTGACTAAGGTGAATGGTGTTTCCCATATGTGTCTGAAGGTCAGTGCCAGGATGAATCCTAATGGATTGAGATACGCTCCCAATAGTATCGACTCAACTGGTATATACAAGGGTCCAATCGATCGATTTATTGGAAATAAAACAATTATAAATGTACTGACAACATGATTGGATCAAATTGAATCCAAGCGCATAGTCCTTATCAGCATCTTACATGATAGTTCCCATGGATCCTGCGTTCCACGCTTGCTTAGGCGAAGGAGACAGGGAGAACACACACATATTGCTATCAAAGTGTCAATACTCGGATTTTTTTATTTTATTTTTTTGAACAAGAATTAAAAATGGGGCTTGATCTCAACACTCTATTTCATCCTGGCAGCGTTAACAATTCGATACTGGGCCTCACCAAATCACTTAGAGAAACACAAATATAAAAACATAAGGTGATATGGTTGAGATAGACTCCGAGATATGGTGACAAATATCATGTTATTTCTAACACCTGAACTCTGTCCTTTTATGAATAGACCATTTAGCTGGGCACACCAATTCCTATAGAAAAAGAGCTCAGTTTCCATCTACCTAGAATGGTTAGTGTCATCCTGAATTGTTCACAAGCTTCTAGACTTTGGAGTTTTATATTTCAGTAAAAGTTTCTCCCTTACCCCCAAACTTAAATCTAACATTGTCCTAAATGTTCTAAAGATGAATAATTAATAATATGAACAAGGAGAAACTGTTACCAATCTAAAGAAAGGAGTTAAGGAAAGATATTACCGTGTCGCATGAGCATGGGTTACCTCCCAAGAAGTGCTAAGTTTAAAGTCTTCATCCAGACTTAGAAAGAATTAGTCACCTCATAAAATCATATAGCAATAGTCGGAACAACTGTGGGTCATCTGAATCAAATAATGCTATCATAAATATGAGGAAACTACAACAGGCCAAGAAAATGAACAAATCGAGCACACCCTTATTTAGTTTTCTGTTTAAGACAACTACTTCTAGTTGTGGTTCAGGTTCAGGCTCTATAAAAGGGTATAGATAAAATAATTTCATGGGATGGATTTCCTCGTAGACAGGATCAAAAGAATCAGGTTGTAGAGTCTGGAATAACTCAACTAAGAACTTAGAAGCACATAATAATTACATGAATAATTGTGGATCCTCAAAGTCAATCAGATTTGACTCACACAATTGACTACTATGAAGGTGGTCATTCTTAAGCAAATGTGTTGATTCTAATTCCCTAAAGTAATTAGGTTTAGTCTTAAAACTTAATAACTGACACATTTGAAATTCTAACGTTCCCACATATAGAAGAAAATATTTTGGTGGGAAAACAAAGCCAATCTTGGTATTATCGCCTAGGTAAACCACATCGACCATAGGATGAGTTTCTAACAACTGAACTTTTTTCTGGACATGATTAGGTTCGGGAAATAGTTCTTGAAGATAGTCTCTTAATATAGTAGAGGCACAAACATCAAGTCCATAGTGAGGGACTTTTAAAAGAGTCAAAGGTAAAGCACAGGGAGAATGATAATCACCCCCAAACTTAGAATTTTGGGTGTCCCTAGATAGACTAGTGACAATTTCCCTAATTTCTAGATCATTAGATTCCTAAAAATGGTCAATTGCTTCTTCTGAGTTATAATCAAGTGGTGCATCCTCACTCATATTTAAAATCTCTACGGGTCTATCTTTGTTATCTAACACTATTGTTTCTAAATCGTTGGACTCTAAAACAGTATTCTCATGATAAACACGTTCCTCTAAACCATTATCGGCTTCAAAACAAGAAAGTTCTACATCGTCTAAAACAGTGGTAGTCAAATCCTCTTCCTTCTGAATAGGTGAATAATCATTCAAATTATTTGGATTTGAACCAGAACTAACGTTATCATCATGAAGCACAATTGGAGTGACAATTTCTCGATTACTCTGCCTGTATATTTCAAGTTCTTCACCAATACTATCCTCATCATCATAATAACATGAAGATGTTTGAACCTCGTCTACATAAGTAGTGTTACCAATTCTATCCTCGTCCTCTTGACTATGTGAATAATTATCAAGGGTAACACTATATTGGAAATTAAGGTCATTTTGAGCAATATTATTCTTTGCATAAATTTCATTCACACTTAATCCAAACCTTTTGGTACTCTCAGTCAACTCCCTGAGGGATTCTTTTAGAAAATCAAATGGATCATAAGAGGTACTGGTTTGCAACTACTCGTGTGATTCTTCTAGAGGCATAATAGGTTCATGGGGAGTACTAGATTGCATCTGCTTTAGGATATCCCTCCAAGACAAAGAACTAGAATCATCATAGGAATTACTAGATTGCATCTTCTTTAGGGTATCCCTCCAAGACAAAGAATTAGAATTTTTCTCACTTTCATGTTCATAAGACGGATGTACGTACAAATAGTAATTGGGATCACTCTAATATGAGTAATAACCTCCAAAAGGTTGGTGGTGATCCCGACTACTATCCGCACAATGTTGATAGTATGGATAATGTCTATTTTGAAATTCAGTCGGATATTCATTGTATTGGTCCTCATAATACCAATTCGACATTTTCTAAAAACTTCCTAATATATTAAAAAAAATCTAAGAAAATAAATCCTAACATGAAGGGGGTTCTAAACATTCACAAACAAGGCCGACTCAACCAAATCAAACCTATTGAATCTAATAGACAAAAAGCATGATAGCTCAACTTAGATTGTTTCTAGACCAGCTTTTATTCCTTCGAAAGGCAACTAGTTACAATTTTAGAAAACCTCTTGGAACGGTCCGAATTAGATTAAGTCGAAGAGAAACAGGATAAGCTCTAAAGAGCTTTGATAACCCTGTCTCTTTGGCAACTTTTCCCTGGGTTAACAAGGCGGCTCTAATCAACTTAAAATAATCTTCCTGAACTTCGAGTTAGGCTAACAAAGTAACCAATACAGTCCTTTTGAACGAGTTTCTTATAAGCTCGTTACCGTATCGGTCTCTTTCTAGTCAAATTTTAAGGTTTAGGTTCGCGTTTGGTAACTTGTTCCTAAAGCGGACAAGAAGGAAACGGTGATGAAATTCGAGTCCTTATCTTGTATGGCCAGTTCTTGCCCTTTACTAGAAAAATAAAATCGTATTCAATTCCTCAACATATATGCATACGAAGGAATACAGTAAACCCACTTGCAGGGGATTCGTGGGTTGAACGAGTCTTATCTCCCGTACCAGACGGGGGATGAATCGGTTGTAGTCGACTCGGGCCATCGACTCCTGTGTCAGTGTGCGAACCCGAGGGGATGAGACAATATTTTAATTATCGTCCTTCCCTGTAGCAGTTTATATTTAATAATACCCTTCCGTAGGGTTTAAACATAAATAAAGTGTCCAAATGTCCAAAAGAAAGTCCAAAAAGAAATGTCAAAAAAACAAAACAAAAATAATTAAAATCCTAATACACTTTTCTAAAAAACAAAAACAAATAAAATATAAAATAAAATAAAATCTAGTTAGGAAAAATCTTCGTCTTCTTTTTCGTTCTTTAAGCTTTACTCCAAGTCTTTAGCTTTAATTCCAAGTCTTTGGCTCACTTTCTTTTCGATCCAAAATCCAAAACCTGTAACAAAAATATAAATACCAAAAGAAACGTAAAATAGAACAAAGTAAAATAATAAAAATAAAAATAAATAATAAAAATAAATCTAAAACTCTAAACCTAAAAACAAATCCGTGTCGGGGCGCCAAAAATTGATGTAGTTTTTAATATACTGGTAAAAAGGGTTCGATTCTCGGACTTGTGAAGATTTAATTTCTAGACCTAATTTTTAATACAGAAAATAAAGAGAATTAAAACAATTTGATTTTAAAATGGATAAAGAAAAACTAGGGCTTAAGATTCCACCATTAACCAATACTTCAGTGATAACATCTAACAATTCTTATATTCAATTTAATCTAAATATGCCAAAGATAGGTTTTTGAAAGAATAATTGTTAATCTAGAGCATGAGACATTAAGAGTTTAAAAACCAAGTATGACACATCAGAAGAAAACACAATTATTTGAGAAAAACCATTTTTTCAATTTTAATTCAAGCAATTAATAGTAAAAGAATTGTAGAATAAATATAATTAAAATAGAAGTTACCACAATTATTGGATGAACGGCTTCCTCCGTCGCCCCAGTGATGGTGATTAGCTCATTGTAATAGAAACACACTCAAAATAGACTTTCATTGCTCAAAAGGTGTTTACAATGGTGAAAAAAGAGTAACCTAGAAGTTTTGAGACGTATATAAACGTTACAGTGAAGTGATCTCAGTGTTACAGAAGAAATAAAAGGAAACATGAGAAAAGAACGGACTGTATATGCAACAGGAATACGACTGCTTCAGCAACTAAAGATACGACTGAAACAGAGACAGTTCAGCGACAGTCTTATGTTCTTCCTCTTCTTCTTCGCAGCAGCAGAATTTTTTCTTCCTGGTTTTTTTTTCCCGGTGGCTCTCTCCCCTATTTTCTTTGCTTCTCTTTGCTTTATGTAGGATTAATAAACCCTTGTCACTCATGTGAACCGATAAGGACTCAAAAACATATCCAAAATCAACTCTAAATCATTGTAAATCCTAATCAAAGTGTGTTCCCTTTTCCGGCTCCCAAACGGATTTTTCACCGATTTTCCGGCGTGAAACTCTCTGGATTGCGTGTGTACAAGCTAGTATAGATTGTATCTTGATTCTGGTGACTTGAAATCACCTAAAAATCCCTTAAAACACGTTTGCCAACTAATCCAGGTGACTTTCTCACGTAACTTAATTTCCCGCCCTTTTCGGTTTTGAATTCAAAAGGCAGGGTGCCTTTAACAATTGTATGGGTGTCTTTAGTAATTTGGTGGGTGCCTTTAGTAATTTTTGAGCCGATTTTTCCTTAAATCTTTATTTCTCGAAAATACCTACAAAGACATAAAAAATCATAAATAGTACAAAATCGAACACTATCAAAATAGATAATCGAGCACAATTTAGACACAAAAATGTGTCTATCAATCTCTCACAGGTTCATGGAGCGGGAACCATTGTCCTGTCTCCAACACTAAAATTACAGAACTGTCTCTATGTGCCAAATTTGTCTTGGAAGTTACTCTCTATTAGTCATGTGACAAAAGAGATGAACTGTATGGTACTAATGTATCCGAGTTTCTGTTTGTTGCAGGATATTCATTCGGGGAGAGTCATTGGACGTGGTGTTGAGCATCAGGGACTGTACTATGTGGATGAAGTGGCTCAACACGGAATTGCAACGCTTGCTCACGGGACAGTTGACAGGCAACAATGGTTGTGGCATCGAAGGTTGGGGCATCCATCTGCAGGGTATCTCCATACATTATTTTGTTTCCATCCAATAAAAAAATATCCTGTGAGACATGTATACTTGCTAAGATTCATAAACAGTCTTATTCACAGTCTGATTCTAGACCTAAGTATGTGTTTTCCCTGGTTCATTCGGACGTATAGGGTCCTGCCCCGAATAACGGTGTATGCATGTCAAACAGTGGTTTTAAGTATTTTGTGCTCTTTATAAATGATTTTTCTCGGATGACTTGGGTATATTTTCTCAAACATAAATCCGAAGTTCCGTATAAATTTATAGAATTTCGCAACTTAGTTCAAACTCAGTTTCATACCCAGATTCAGGTATTCCGTTCGGATAATAGAGGAGAATTTGTCAATTATACTCTTAAACAGTTCTTCTAGGAAAAAGGTATCATTCATCAGACTTCTTTCCCTTCTACCCCACAACAAAATGGCGTAGCGGAAAGGAAGAATCATCACATTCTTGAAGTGACAAGAGCAATTATGCTCGAGTCACATGTTCCTACTTTTTTTTGGCATGAAGCGGTTGCTACCTCAGTATATCTCCTTAATCGGTTACCCACTAAGGTATTAAATCTTCAAACTCCGCTTCAAGCCTTATCCATTCATATGAGTGTTCCGACAGCCTTGACACTCCAACCTCGTATTTTGGATGATCTGTTTTTGTCCATATTCCTAAAACAGAACGCTCTAAGTTTGATCATTGCTCTATTACATGTGTCTTTCTGGGGTATGGGATCCACCAAAAAGGCTACCGTTGCTATAACCCTCGCAGTCATCGTATGTATACCACGATGGATTGCGATTTCCTTGAAACTAAGTCCTACTATTCCACCCAATCTACTGTACAGGGGGAGAGCTCTAGTGATCCATTAGATTGGTTGAGAAGTCCAGTGTGGCCCGAAAAAATCCCAACAGAGCAGGTAGGCGGAACCACCGAGACTTTGACTCCCATAGTACAAGTGTCTGATGGCTTGGACACGTCACTCCCGGCTAATATCCCTGAGGTTAGTGTTTTTACTGTGGCTTCTGTTTCAGATACTCACTCTTCCACACATAACTCTAATGGTATTAGTACATAAGTTGCAACAATACAGGAGACGGTTGAACCAACTCAGGAGAAGTATGTGTTGCCAGCATGGAGAACTAGAGGCATTCCTCATGTTCGGTATGAACCGGAGTATAATCTGAAAGCCAATCGGTACCCAGTAGCAAACCTAGCCAGGGGGATCTTATCACCAATTGCTCATGCCTTTGTTACAGCTATATACACTCAGGAGGTTCCTATAATAGTAGAGGCAGCGTTTGAGAATCCAAAGTGGTGTCAGGCTATGAAAGTAGAGATGGGGGCATTAGAAAAGAACACGACTTGGGAGAAGTGTTTTTTACCACATGGAAAGAGAGCAGTTGGATGTCGATGGGTGTTCACTGTGAAGCACCGTGCTGATGGATCAGTCGAGAGGTACAAGGCGAGATTGGTAGCTAAAGGCTATACTCAGACATACGGTATCGACTATTCTGAAACTTTTTCTCCGGTTGCTAAAATTGACACTATCAGAGTCTTGTTTTTAGTAGAAGCCAATTGTGATTGGATACTCCATCAGTTTGATGTAACAAATGCATTTTTGCATGGCGATCTGAAAGAGGAAGTTTATATGGAGCCACCTCCGGGCTTCAATTCATGATTTCAAGATTCAGATGTATGTAAATTGAAAAAGGCCTTATACGGCTTGAAACAGTCACCTAGGGCATGGTTTGGAAGGTTTACAGTTGTTATGAAGAAGTATGGCTACAGGCAGAGCAATTCAGACCATACATTGTTCCTCAGGAGAAGAGAAGGCCGGGTGACATGTTTGATTATCTATGTTGATGATATGATTATTACAGGAGATGATTCTGAGGAGATATCTCAGCTCAAGCGGAATTTATTTCGGCAGTTCGAAATGAAGGACTTGGGAAAGCTCAAGTACTTTTTGGGGATCGAGGTACTACGTTCAAAAATATGTATCTTCATTTCTCAAAGAAAGTACATACTGGATTTTTTAGTTGAGACAGGTCTGCTCGATTGTAAGCCTATAGATACACCTATTATGGTGAATCATGGGTTGAAGATAGTGGAGGGGGAAGAACCGGCAGATCGTACTCGATATCAGCATCTGGTAGGGAAACTGATTTACCTTTCTCACACACGACCTGATATTGCGTATGCAGTAGGTGTTCTGAGTCAGTTTATGCATGAGCCACAAGCTGATCACATGGAGGCTGCCTTGAGGGTTCTTCGATATCTGAAGGGGTCTCCAGGCAGTGGAGTTATGTTCCGAAAGAATGGTCACTTGGATGTAGAAGCATATACAGATGCCGACTGGGCAGGTACTCCAATGGACAGGAGGTCAACTTCAGGTTACTTCACTCTGGTTGGAGGGAACTTAGTCACCTGGAAGAGTAAGAAGCAGAAGGTTGTGGCACTTTCAAGTGCTGAGGCGGAATTCCGAGGGATAACTCAGTGTTCTGGCAGAGGTGTTGTGGTTACGGAAGTTGCTAGCTGAGATTGGGTTTGCGGTGAAGGAGCATGCAAGTTGATGTGTGACAACCGTGCAACCATTAGTATTTCAGAGAATCCAGTACAACATGACCGCACGAAACATGTTGAGGTTGATCGTCATTTTATCAAGGAGAAATTGGAGAATGATATTATCGCTCTTCCTTTTGTACGTTCTGAAGATCAACTAGCAGATATTCTCACTAAGGCCGTAAATTGGAGGATTTTCATAGATGTTTTGTGCAAGCTGAATATTGGTGATCCTACTATTCAACTTGAGGGGAAGTGTTAGAAATATTAATATGAAAAGGACTATATTTAGGGAATCAAATTCCATTATATCTGTAATTTCCTATTGTTAATATCTTCCTATTCTAGGAATTGTTGTACAAATATAAGTAGCCCTGTAATCCTTGTATTTAAGATATGTGAAAATATAGAGAAAATTCTCCAAAATTGTTTTCTATTTCATCACCCAAAAATCTCTTCGATGGATGTTCACTGTCATTCAAGAAAAACTTGATATTTTTGGAACTATTGAATCTACACGTTTGTTTGTTCATTTATATGCTTTAAAGTTGTCAACTTTCCTTGTTGAGAATTATCATAGGATAAAGTACTATGCAGTGATTGTAATGAAATTGAAGCGTTGATTCTTCTTCTCATGTTTACTACCATTCTTACAGGTTACACACCCAATACATGATTAGTCATTCTACCTGACTTCAGAGCATAAGAGAAAGCTCAAGGAGGAATATGGTCAGTTTAAGTCTCTTGCCTCATATTCGTTTTGAAACTTTCTATCTCTGTCTAACTTCATGTTTGCTTTGGTTTAGGGATTGGACCTTGGAGATGCAGTATTTTTACCAGCTGGCTGTCCGCATCAAGTTAGAAACCTTAAGGTACTTATAGATCACTGAGTTTGGTGAGTTGCCTTTGTTTTTTTTTTTCATTCTTGACAATGCCTTTTGAAACCCAAAACAAAAAGATGGAAATTTCCAGTAGACTTTGTTCGTTAGGTTGATCGGTGCTCATGATATCCGTAGCTGTAGTTGAATTTTGCTCGCATAGTCTCATCATATCCTAATCTATTAATTATTATTTATAATCATGTTTAAAGGTTGCAATAGACTTTGGTTCGCCCGAAAGCATTCAAGAATACTTGCGGTTGGCTGAGGAGTTACGTTTTTTTGCCACATAAGCATATAGCAAAGGAAGACAAACTAGAGGTACAATTCTAAACACATGAGACTAAATGCTAATGTATCGATCTCCGCTAGTATGTATATTTCAAAGTGATATTTCCGTAATTCAAACATGAGATTGTTAAACCAAGATATCTTGTCAACTTGTACGTTGGGTTGTTTTATTTTCATTTTTTTCTTCTGATGCTTGAGATCATGCCTTCATGTTATTAGAATTTGTTCTAATAATATTTACTGTGTTGTTTGCCAACTTTTCTGATGTAGATGCTTGACCTAAGTATTCTTAATTTCATATGTACAGGTTAAGAAAATGACCCTCTCTGCTGTTGACAGAGCATTGAATCATCTAGAATGGCATTTCAAGGTTTCAAACGGTAAAAACGCTAGCAATTGTGTTGGGAGTCTTTATCCCAAGCTACGAAGAAGAGGCAGAACCTAGCGAAGAAGACATACATGCCGCACCAATTGAAATGCTGAAAGAAGTGGATTTCGAGACTACAACTTTTAATGATATTTGCCAACATCTAGGAACCCATTTTGGTGTAGATCTAATGTGTAAAAGGATGGAGGTGAAAGACATCATTAAAGTTGTGTTTATCTATAAGGGAAACGTGAGTTGACGAAGGAATATTCAACAGATACATGGTAACTGTATATAGCATATCTTGCCTACATTGAAGAAAGAATATTTTGGCATTGACTCCCGCATTCTTAGGAATATTCTTGCCAGATTGTACAATCATAATTCTAGTAACTCTGTATATATTGTTTCCTATCTTATGATGTAATATCCGGTATATATACTCATATACACATATCAATAAAGGTGTGGGAAATTATTTGGGTAAAAATCTAAACCGCATTCTAGCTTCTATATGGTATCAGAGCATTCAAATCTCCACCGAGAAACAATGGATTCCTCTACTTCAAGTCAAACACCAAACTTCACTATCAATACCCAACCTCCCTCCACATCTGATAAGCATCTTATTGCACTCAATATCACTACCCATATCAATGAAAAACTAACCCCCACTACTTTTCCCCAGTGGCGTGCTCAATTTGAAGCACTTCTTATTGGATACGATCTCCTCAGCTATGTTGAAGGAACCTTCTCATGTCCAACTTTAGATGGATCCCCTACAGATGAGCTTCATAAGACTCATTGGATCAGACATGATAAACTTATCCTTAGTGCCATTCTGGCATCTACTTCAGCTTCCATAACACCCCTGATACCCATAGCAAAAACCTCCCATGCATCCTGGAAAAAGCTTACCCACCTCTATGCTAGCCAGTCTAGGACTAGAGCAATGCAGTTGAAGGAAGAACTCACATTAATTCAACGTGCAAACAGAAGTATCACAGAATACCTCCATGCTGTGAAAATATGGTAGATGAACTAGCTATCATAGATCATACTATCTCCGACGATGACCTGACACTGTATGTGTTAAATGGTCTAGGTACAGAATTTAGAGAGATCGCAGCGCCAATTCGTACCAGAGAAACATCTCTGACGTTTGAAGAACTACATGACTTACTAGTTGGTCATGAAGCCTATCTAAGGCACCTCGAAATGTCAACACAAATTGCGGTTATTTCTGCTAACTACACACGCACAAGATCAGCAACACAGGAAGGCCGGTTTCAGAGACCTTACACGCAGAACGATCAACCCACACAGTACTCCAACAACAACTCAGGCAGGTACACAACAGGACCGCAACGTGATAGAAGACGCTACAACACAAGACCGGGTAGGCCAACTTCATCCACTAGGCGTTACCAACCAAAGTGCCAACTATGTGACCAGATGGGTCACACAGCCAAAGCATGGTCACAATTTCAGTCACAACAAGCGTCTGTGAACTGTGCTACCATAGCCGCAGCCAAATACAAAAACTGGCTTATCGATCGGCATCATCTCATAACATGACTGGTGATCTATCTAATCTATCCATACATTCAGAGTATGACGGAACTGATGAAGTAATTCTTGGTGATGGCTCAGGTTTGACTGTCTCACATGTTGGTTCATTAGCTTTAACAACACCACATTGAACCTTTACACTAAGACACACTCTTTATGTTCCCAATCTCCGTAAAATTTAATATATGTGCATCATCTAACTAAACAAAATGATGTTTTTGTTGAATTTCATCCGTTCCATTTTTTTGTGAATGACAAGATCACGAGGGCGATTTTACTAAAAGGAGCATGCAACAATAGCATCTACACTTTCCTGGAATCACTGACGACGGCACCAAAGGTTGCTAATGTGCATGAAAGGACCTCGGTTGAAGGATGGCACAAGCGACTGGGACATCCTTCTCTTAAAATTGTCCACAATCTCATTAAGAATTTTTCTCTTCCTGTTTCCGCTCATAAACATTTATCTTCAATTTGTCATTCATGTTCTATTAATAAAGCACATCAACAACCTTTTCGTATCACAAGTCTACAAAGTAAGTGAACCACTTGAGCTTGTTTATACAGATGTTTTGGGGCCTGCGAGTTATACATGGATTGATGGTTCACGTTACTATCTTATTTTTGTGGATCATTATACGAAATATATATGGTTCTATCCTATGGCTACAAAATCTGGTGTCTCTACAATCTTTCCGCAATTCAAAAAATTTGTCGAAAATCGCTTTCAGAAACCCATAAAAACCCTGTATTCAGACAACGAAAGTGAGTTTATTGCTTTAAAATCTTTCCTCTTGCTTCATGGAATTGCTCATCTCACTATTGTTCCTCACACTCCATAACAAAATGGTACTTCTGAGCGTCAACATCGTCATCTAGTCGAAACAGGTCTCACTCTTCTCTATGATGCCAATCTAGATTACTCCTTTTGGCCATATGCTTTCCAAACAACTTCCTATCTCATAAAACGTCAACACACACCTATTCTCAAGAACAAATATCCGTTTGAAGCTCTATTCGGTCAATCCCTAAACTACCTAAAGTTGAAACAATTTGGGTGTATTTGTTATCCCCTAACGAAAGCATACAACTAAAACAAAATGCAACCAAAATCTAAAACATGTATCTTCCTTGGCTATTCACCAACTCAAAATGGGTACAAATGTTTTGAACCCCAAACAAAGAAAATCTTCACTTCTCGTCATGTACTATTCGACGAATACCCACAACACCTCATTCACGGTCCCTCTGTGATCTGTGCTTCTACTCGGTCATATCCCAACATTCACCAGCTCTTTCCTGATTTCGGTTCTCCATCAGCTACATTACCAGTCACAGGTGCACGTCAGTCTTCAGGGAGTGTTCTTGCTGCTGCTGCATCTCCTCCAGGTAACTCCGCTACCCTTTCTTCTTTAATTCATATCATATATCCTGATGTAGAAAATAGACAGCACCCTTGTCCAGCCGAAAATTTCCCTGCTAACTCTCCAGCATCACTGAAACTGCCTGCCAACTCTCCAGCGCTACCGGAACTGCCTGCTGCTGCTGTCTACTATCCCACAACGACGTCTCCTGTAGCCCAGGGATCTCCACAGACAGGTCCATCTGAAGCCAGCAGCACACGTGAGTATACATCAACATCGTCTAATGCCTCCTCGGAAACGCCTGCAGCATAACTATTCCCGTATACACAACATCGTCTGTATCTCAGGAGTTCACTCAACAATCCCAAGTTCAACGTGCTCATAACATGACCACACGGTCCATGAACCAAATTTTCAAACCAAAATAGGTTCACATAACTTCGAAACATCCTCTTCCGCACATCATTGAACCAACCAGTATTAGCCAAGCATTGGCTCATCCTCAATGGTGTGAGGCCATGTCTGCAGAGGTGAATGCCTTGATGAATCATGGTAGATGGGATCTCGTCTTACCACCAGGTGAGTGTCACCGCTTGGGTGCAGGTGGATCTTCAGGGTCAAGAGAAAGGATGATGGCTCAATTGACAAGTTCAAAGCCAGACTTGTGGCAAAGGGCTACAACCAACAACCGGGTATTGACTACACAGAGACCATCAGTCCTGTAGTTAAACCAGCACCAATACGAACTGTATTCTCCATTACGGTCATGAATGGATGGGTATTGCGGCAAATGGATGTCAATAATGCGTTTCTGAAAGGGGCTTTAACCTAAAACTGTTTTTATGACACAACCTCCAGGTTTCAAGGATGCGTCCAAGCCACATCATGTGTGCAAGCTTCACAATGCCATATATGGGTGAGCCTGGTATAATGCACTCAAACAGCCATTCTTCAATTGTGCTTCCACAACTCAAAGACAGACTACTATTTGTTCATATACAGTCAAGATGCCATAGTATGCTATCTGTTAGTTTATGTGGATGATCTTATCATCACATAGAACAATTCGGAGTTTGTGATCTCTACCATTACACAGTTAGGAGATATGTTCTCTCTCAAAGACATGGGTTTTCTTCACTACTTTTTAGGAATTGAGGTAATTCCCACAAAGGCAGTCTTGTTTCTTTCTCAACATAAGCACATTCGAGCACTCTTGGACACTACAAGCATGAGTGATGCAAAAGACGTCTCCACTCCTCTCTCTACATCACAACCTCTTCAACTGGTTGATGGTACAACAGTTGTGGATAGTTCCGAATTTCGACGATTAATAGGTAGCATTCAATATCTGTTTCTTACACGACCAGACATCTCCTTTGCAGTCAACAAATTATCTCAATTCATGCACAAGCCAACTACAATTTACTAGACAGCTGCCAAACGGTTATTCATGTACCTAATGCAAATGATCTTCTATGGCATTCGGATTCTTAATAATGGACCTTTCACTCTTCGAACATACACAGATGCTGATTGGGCTGGAAACATGGATGATCGCACCTCAACGTCTTCCTACATCAGCTTCTTGGGTTCAAATCCAATATCCTGGTGTTCTAAAAAGCAACGTGCAGTTGCAAGGTCCTCTACTGAAGCAGAATACAGGGATCTAGAAAATGCAGTCTATGAATCAATGTGGCTGTTAACACTACTTCATGAACTTGGCTTTCCTCTAAAAGATCCTCCTCAACTACTATGTGACAATATTGGAGCCACGCACCTGAGTCTTAATCCATTTAATCACTCACGCATGAAGCATATTAAGATAGACCTCCACTTTGTACGTGACTTATTTCAGAAGAAGAGTCTCCAAGTCAGGTATGTTCATACCAGGATCAACTTTCAGATCTCTTGACAAAACCACAGTCGAAACAACGTACAACTGTGCTGCGCAGCAAGATTGGCCTTGCCGATGGAACCCCAATCTTGCGGGGGCGTATAAGGGAAACTGAGTTGACGAAGGAATATTCAGCAGATACATGGTAACTGTATATAACATATCTTGCCTACATTGAAGAAAGAATATCTTGGCATTGACTCCCGTATTCTTAGCAATATTCTTGCCAGATTGTACAGGCATAATCCTAGTAACTCTGTATATATTGTTTCCTATCTTATGATGTAATATCCGGTATATATACTCATATACACATATCAATAAAGGTGTGGGAAATTATTTGGGTAAAAAGCTAAACCGTATTCTAGCTTATATATTATCAATATTATGGACAATGAAGAGGACGTGGAAACTGAAAATGAGGATGTTGTAGAGGGTTCACAGGATAAGGCAGTCAAATATGATGGTGACTCGTAGCTCTCTTGCTTGATCAACGAGTGTTCCCTTCTTTTGGATGTTAGATGAAAAGGTTACTTTTGTTTTCACGTCTAACTAACTTCTGCGTGATAAGTTTCTCCCCGAGTTTTGTTTTTAATGCAGTAACTCTTAGCCCTAGTGTAGAACAATAATGTCTTGTTTATTTAATAGAACTGCATTTGGATACTATTTTTTCCTTCAAAACTTCAACAATAAGAAGAGGCTTGCTACTTATACTAACTTATAAGGCATATCTAGGCAAGAAACCAAAGAGAACCCCTCAGCCTGGTGTAAGTTTTGAACCCCAACCCTCTCTGTATAACCACCAAGTATCAGACCAACTTGTTGGACACTTAAATGCTATTCCCTCCGTACCTATGGCGGAGATTGATGAAATCTCGTAGGTTAAAAAATTATTTAGTTTTTATAATTATTTATGTTTTTTTTTTCCTGTTTTTACCCTTTGTCTTATTCTTAATGCAATTTCCTATGCATCAGAGATAACGATGTTAAAAGGTATATTGAAATTGTAATTCCGTCAAATTAGTGGGATTAAGAAAATCCAATAGTTTGTCTTTATAATATGAACGGAGGGAGTATATTAATACATGACTGCAATTTGTATTACATTTATATTTTTATTGTTAAATTTGCATTTTTGGTACCAGCAGAAAAGAGAAGGTGGTGGTGGTATTTTGTTATTGTTGGAAAATCTATGTTACCGATTTCCATCGTATTATATTATTTCTGCCAATTCGTTATAATTTTGTAACATTGGTCTCCGTGTATGTATTACAACTTCCATAATACTTGGTTCCCAGAACTAAAAACAAGAAAAGAAGAAGAATAAAAGAAGAATAACAATCTATAATTCTCAAACAAATTTACTTGGGTGTATTGAGGCGAGTAATCTCTTTACTTAAGACATCTAATACCTTTCCCTAGATGCCTATACAGGTAGTGGCATATGTCTCCAACATTCAACAATACCTTTGATTTTCTTGTACAACACTCTGATGATCATAAAAAACGAACGCGAATTGATGTAGCAGAACTCTTTTTTACATACTCTCAAAATTAGCAGAAAATGCAATTAATTTTCTCTAATTTTTCTCTTCTTTTCTAGTATTTTTTCTCAATCTCTCTGTATTACTTTATGGTTATAAAAGCATACATACAATGAAGAGTGAGTGGGGTTTATATAGGTTTAAAGGGACTCTTGGATAAATCCTCTCATGAAGAGGTTCAAATTCAAATGAAAAGTTTCATATGAATGGACGAATTATTCACAAGTTCATTCAAAATTAAATTTCTAACTACCTAATAATTTATATTAAAAAATTCCAACAACTATTCCTCTGATCCTTGACTAAAAATTGAAGTTTTACTGTTTTTTATTTTATTTTCAATTGGACTGTGAACTATATACTGATCACAAACTGACTACATATGTAGATACGAGGAAAATAAGCCAGATGATATACATACGTATAAATGGATCCCTCATCGCTCGAATGTCATCGATATCCCCCATAATTCCAATACCATAAACATCATTCACGGCCTTAATCATCTTTACTGCAGGTAGGAACCAGTCGTTCTTCATGTGCCTTAATGACCATTGCTAATGTGGTTTCTTCACCGAGGTACTTAAAGTGTTGGTCGAAGAGGAAAATTGGGAGATAAGAGTCATTATCTAAATAAATTTTGAATTTCGAGCTTGCTGGTTGGTAGACCCATTGGGAAATAGACCATGTTTTATCAATTTACACCTAGGATGTAGGGCTAGTAGAGCACACTTGGATTTGAAATTTATTTAAAATAAAGTAGGAACTACCGGGAGGTTCTATTTTTATTAATCATAGTTCCATCTATTAAAGAGTTATTCTTCGGAGGTCCATTTTTAAAAATCCAAAAATTTTGGATCCAAAAATTTTATTCATGGTCCTTTACACGTGTCAATAAATAATGTGATTTTTTTTAATTTCTAAAATATCCTTCAAACTAACCGATATATAACCAACTGAAATTTGATTTTCCATAAACAAGTCGAGCTAAAAAAATCCAAATCTAAATTTTTCTCTGCTTCGTTCCTTTTACTGTTGATGCCTCTATGCATTTCGAGGTAGGGTTTTGTGAAGATCGTTTGTGTTCCAGGTATATTATGTAATCATCTTATCTGGTTCTTTTGTTTTTGATTTATTTTTGTTTTCTTTTCTTTTTCAACTGAATCATGAATAACATAAGAATATTATGAAGTTTTCACTTTTCTTATTTAGTTTTTGTGTTCTTATTTAGCTCGATTTTGGTTATTCTCTGTATAATTCTATCATGTTAATTTTTGTGTGATTTATTAGCGTTTAAGGTATTTGTGTTCTTTTTCTTTTGTTTTTAATTGAATCATGAAAGAACATAACTATTTCATGGTGTTTTCACTTTCTTATTTAGTTTTTGGTTTGATTAACATATTTTCAGTATATGTTATCTTTTCGTATGATTATGTGTTTATTTCCTCGTGTATGATTCATTGATACATATATGACGTACTGAAAAAAAAATTGTTTTAATTTTGTTATATTCATAGAATAATCATTTAATTTGTATGATCTAGCAGTACATATTAGGAATACTGAAAAAACTGTTTTGATTCTGTTATTTTGACATGCGGTTGACTTATAGATTATGAATCAGCAATACATATACGAAATACCGAAGATAACATGATTTTTGTGTATGTATAAGATGTGTAATATCTATCTCCTTTATGTATATATGTTTGTGCTTTGTTTGAAAACCTATGTTAATATTTTTTTTTCTTTGCATGTTTAATTTTTTGGGTTCTTTATGGATTGCAATTCGATTGATAATTTCAGGTTAGTTTTATATAAGATTTGTTTATTTATATAATTTGGAATAGGTATTGTTGTTTTGTTAGATTCTCATGAGTTATTATCTTTGATGTTCAATTGTTTTCACAGCTGAATCAATTCATATTAGTTGTATTGTGTTTTTTTGGTTGTGCTTCATCTATAAGTGTTTTATTTTTAGGATTAGTGATGTTTGATACTCATATTTTGTCCAATATTAATGTTTGGTCTAACATTTGTCCAATTTAGGTTTAGTATTTGGAAATCACGTTGATATTGGTCGACTCGGTTAGGTCAAATTTTAATTAACTTACCGTCTAAAATATATGAATTTACTCTTCTACCCTTTACTTGTTGAAAAATTACATCGGATATTTACACCCAGACACTACCTCTCTTATCTCCTTTCGTCGCCGGCGCCGCCATCATATCTCATCCCCTTTGCTTCTTCTCATTTCTCCTCCTCAGATCGTTATCACACTTCAGAAATTCTTCCATCTCCAATTCACACCATTTGCTTCTTCTTTTAGTCGCCTCCCGAAAAAAACTCTAGCATTTTCTCGCTCTCAGAGAATGGAAGAAGTAAGTTCAAAATGGTAAGTAAACCCTAATTCTCTTAAATCATTTTATTCATTTTTCTGGGTCTTGATTTTTTATAGGGTATAGATCTAATTGCGGTAGGCAAGAGCAAGAAAACAAAGAGAACAACTCCTAAATCAGATAATATCTACCTTAACCCCAAATTTGAATCCAGTTTTCAAGCCGATACAGCAGTAAAAAATTGTTGCTGCTACAATTGATGTTTATCGATGAATAAAGGAGATTAAGAGCTCGTTTTAGAAGACCAGAGCTTGGGTAAGAGTTTATTTTCTATCTGGACATTATTTTGAGCGTCAAATCAGGGAAGAAATGGTTTGCTGCCATTGACATTAAAGGTGAACGCTGGTGATTGATGAATCATTATAATATTGGTCGAATTTAGGACTTGGGTTGTTATCAGAATTAAATGGAATGCATGGAAGGAGCTAGGAAAAAATCATATACAACTTCTCTTTTATCCATTATCATTAATTGAAACACCCATAACTTGTTTGGGTAAAAGCTTGAATGACCAGCTCTGTACTAAATGTCTACTGCCATTAAAATGGAAGGTTAAGGAAGAAGAGGGGTATCTGCATATTGATCACTGCGGCTTCTAATATGAACGAAGTTAGCAAATCGCCGAATGCCAAAAATGCAGGTCGGAAAATATGCGTGCGTAGATAGGTAATGTAAAATTTAAATTCGGTTAAATACGTAGGATTCGAAAAAATAAAATAAAATAATAATTTAGAAATATATATTTAATGTGTTTTGTATATAGGAATTTGGTATTTAAAACTCAACATAAATATATATAATATTTAATCTAATTTTTAATTTTTAATAAAATATATTAAATATAATTTTAATAATAATTAATTTTATAGATTTTTTTTTTGATCATTGTTTATTATACCAATACTGTCATTCTATTATTTTTTTAGTACACTTTATTGTAATACAGTATAAAATAATAATTATTATTTTTTACTTAATTATAATATAATGAATTTAATCTATAAATCTATTTGGAATCCGAAAGCACCTCCTATGTGTGAGATATATGGGGTTATAAATGGACGAAAATAATTCATTTGAAACTAAAAAATTGGGGTTATAAATAGACGGAAATTTTTAATTGTGATTTATTTATAAAAATACGTGAACGGACTAACTAGGCCCAGGCCACAACCTCCTATCTGTGAGATATATGTCCAGACTCCAAACCATTTGGCCATCTTCAAATTTTCATAATTTAGAAGGCTGATAAGGGGCGACTGGAAACACTACGAGGTGACCAGTTTCAAATTGTTTTTTTTGTCGATAAAACACCTCCTAAAGAAGTCGTCGATTCTTACAAGTTTCCATTGCCTCTAGAGATGGAAGTAGATCCATTTACTTGAATCATGATTTTAACATTGCAGGATTTCTAATCCTCAAGAAAACCTTCTGAATCGATCACTTCTTTCTTTCCAATCCCAACAAGGAGGTTTCGTAACAACCCAAGAAGAAGAATCCTACTCAGATCCAGATGAATTTACAGTTGATAATACATATACGAATCTTGATGTGCTCACCTATGATTCTATCAGTGAAGGTGGAAGATCCATCTTCATCATGAGAAGAAACTAGATGATGCAGGTAACTACGATTATATTAGTTCCAAATGTGTAGTTTGTGGCCAATATTAGCGAAATTGATACAGTAGGGTCAGAATCCGATTCACATTTTGCATAAAAGAAAAAAAAAACAGTAATACTTTTGTATGAGATTGAGTAGGTAAAAGGAATCATTATGGGAATTGCTTGAGTCAGCGGATGAGAGGGAGAGACAAACCAGTATTAGTCGATTGTTTCTCTTCCTTGTTTCTCTTGACAGCATTTTTAGAGGTTCACAGTGTATTCCACTCTCAAAGATGAAGTCAAAAGGAACAAGGAGGGGAGACAAGCCCTGGCTATGAAGTCCACTCTTAAAGTTGAGGTGAAAGGAGATCAATTATTCTAATGAGAAAAATTCATCGGGTAATGTAGATTTATCGTTTTGTTAGTTGCCCATATGAAGATATAGGCTCGGCAGGCAACAAGTAAGAAATGAATCGACACCTGCCCAAAAATCTCAGCAAACTGCAATTTCTCTATCAGTCACAAATGCTAATGTTGTTGATATTCCTGTTCTCCCGGATGCTAGTAAGGATGTTATCATGACTGATTCGTATCCAGGAGATGAATCAGAAAATTTGACCAGGAAAGATTCTTTATTTTTGCATAAACCGTGAATATTTCTGTGATAAGTTTGGTATGTAGTTGATTACTAGTTACTTCACTGCAGGTTATTAATTAGTAGGTCCTTGGATAACCCATTTGCTTAGTTTCCATGAAGAAATGCAATAATATCAGAGCTGATGCAGATGGATGGTTGTAAAACAGGTTATGTGAGTCATTGCAACGGTTTGTCTGTATATCTTAGAGACTCGATAAGTATTTCATTCTTTTTTTTGTGCTTCTCTTCTAGGATTTTGCAGGACTAAATGTTTTTCCTTTTCTATTACATTGTAGATGCTGTTAAGTGTTAACACATTGAATGACCTTATTTTCAGGGAGAGAGACTGAGTTAGCGGTGAGTTCTTTAACGATGCACAATGCTTCCTTGATTTCTCCAGCTTCACACCCCCAATTTATTATATTGCTGAATTCAGTGATCAATGGCTATTACCTTTTTCCTCAGGGGTTATTAAATTACCTCGTCATATTGTGTACATATTAGGACACAAGGTATGTTTGACTATGCGCCCAGTATATGAACCTGAACTATGAGCTTCAATAAATGTATCTTGTTATTGATTGTCCAATTATAAAACTTCATAGTTCAATCAAATTGCAACATAAAAAGGATGGGGTAGTGGTTATATTCCTATTCCAGAGTAGGGAGATGAGTTTAGGAAGTCAGTAGGTAGGGGGAACATAAAGCTTCAACTATGATAAGGAACCATATGAATCCATGCCTTAGATATGGTGATCTTGTGTCCTCAAAACAAGTTTAAGAACTAAACCTATCTAAAATTAGAAGTTGGCCATCAATAACATATGTAGCTATTCCAACTCCATCTAACATGCATCTACCAACTGCTATTTACTCATTTCCTCAAGCTCCTATGTGTTTTATGTTCAGCATGTATCTGAACTACAACTTCGGCAGTCTTTTATTCTTTTTAATATCACCTTCCTTGAATACTTATATCTCGACTAGTACTATTACCACAAACACTACAATGGTCTTTCAACAAGAGTTCTAGCTGTCCATGTGTATCTTATAATATATTTTGGGTTTAATAAATTTTCCTGTATGCAGGAGTGTTTTCAATGAATAGATTCTGGTAAGAGGAGGATGAAGCAGTAAATGTCATATGCAGGCATGTCATGAGGATGCTGGTTAGCAGTAGCATTCATGGCTTTAAGTTAATAGACAAGCTCTTTTCTACGTCAAATATCTTTCAAAATAATTAGTTGGTTGTTAGTCACTATTCAAAATCATGCACAAGCATAAACAATTTATTTGACTAGAGCAGTATTGGATCAGTTTTGCAAGACTTGTGTGGAATCCATGTGGGTAAAGACTAGAGAGTGACTGTGTTCAATTTCTTTCCGATGCTTTTAATGTGCCTTCACCACAGATCTCGTGATGCTACTGGTATATCATCACGACTTTATAATTACTGTTGTCGGTGTTAACAACTCTAGAGATGTTGTGATGTGTGTAGGTATAAACCATTTAACAGCTGATAATTAATATGATAAGATCGACAAAGAGAATATATTCCATGATTTCATACCTTCTGAATATATTCTTTTTTTCGATCTTATCATCATCAATAATGTGCAATTTGTATATAAGGTTGTTAGCTTAGAGTTAGCTAGATCAACCTTGCTAGTGCACCTCACATGTAATTATGTTCGTTAAATCCATTACTAGCACGAGTGGAGTAGAAGTCATGTTTTCCCTGGGTGATATATGTACTCAAGTTGTCATATCATAGACTTAACTAGTAATGGAACTAACAAACATTATAACGCGCTGGCAAGCTTGATCTAACTCTAAGCTAACCACCACATATATTAATTGTTAATTATTGATGATGATAAGACCGACAAAGAGATATTGATCATATAGTTGAATTCCATTATGAAAAGATCATGTCTTCTGGTCAATTGTTTCATACATATTGAATGTATTCACTTAGTCGATCTTCATCATCACTGTGCAATAATATTCACTACTTAAATCTTGTATTTATATGACATTACTCAAGTAGAAGTGATCGATTGTTGGTTCTGGATCACGTACACCCAATATATAAATTAACTTGTTATTATCTAGAGTCTAGACTGCGACAGCAACTCCTGATGTGTTGAAAATCTCAATTATTTATGAATTTGATTCTCTCAAACTTTGTTTACTCACATAGACATTGTTTTTGATTGATTGTCGAGCTGTATATATTACTTATATTTACACTTACCTTAGCTAGGGATGTATTTGAACTTCAAAGATTTGTTTGCTGATTGATTTTGTTTTTCATACAATAGTAATGCTTGATCCTGACCATTTTGTTTCACAAGCTTCTTGTTAGGACTCGTTCTCTGTGTCACATGGAGTAACTGCTATTTCGTGGTGTAGCGATCCTGAGCTGTTTATATACTATGTAGTTGCAAAGTTTACGACGAGGGTTGGTATCTCTCTTAATGATATGATTTAAATTTCTCCAATCATCCCTCTTTGGTCTATAACAAAAAGTGCCATTTTGACACACTTTCAAATCTAAATTAAGGACAACTTCAAGGTGTATAAACTCTCGAGATTTGGTGTTCATCGGGGGTAACAAAGACAAGTTTATCTGGTCACATGAGGAACTAACTCACCTTTCTATAGTCTACGCGCTCCTTTTGTAGCTAATTATTTTTCTTAAGGAGTAGGTAGACTATAGAAGGGCGAGTTTAGTTCCGTTCCCCATGTATCCGTCAAGTTCGGTATCTCTTTTAAAGATATGATTAAATTTTCTCTAATCATCCCTCTGTAGTCTACAGCGAAAAAGTGTGATTTTGACACACTAGTACAACTTCAAGGTGTATAGAATTATCAGAGAAAAAGTTTATCTGATCACATGAGGAACTAACTCACCCTTCTGAAGTCTACCTGCTCCTTTTGTAGCTAATTCTTTTTCTGAAGGAGCAGGTAGACTACAGAAGGGCGAGTTTAGTTCCTCATGTATCTGACTATAGGTATCCGACTTAGAAGCAAACAATTTCACTCTTCAATTGAATTCAAAGGAAGAGCAAAGGATGGCAAGATCTGGAGACAGATGGAGTGAAAGGAGAAACAGATGGAAACAGTATCTGGAGAAAAATGTTTCCAACCCAGAAGCTGAGAGTTCCATTCTGTTTCAAAGAAGAAATCTAATATAATATCAGAGCTGGCGCAGGTGAGTTGCTGATGGATGAAAAAGAGGTTTATAAGTGGGAGCGATAAAAAAACGCCATCAGTATGATTCTGTATGAAGTGGCACTAATTGCAGTGTACTGTTGACGAGTCTTTGCCACGGTATTTCTATCGCAGAAGTTCGTTTGTATTTTTCTCTTTGTGCTTCTCTTTTCCTTTGTATTACATGTTGGACACAATTGACGCCTGAACGGCCTGTGATTTAGGTATACAACATGCTTTCTTTCTCCAGCTCCTTAGTCCTCACCTCTATATTTTATATGTGCTGTCTCTGAAGAAATTGTCTAAAGCCAAATGATTTCAACTGATTCTATATTATTATCTAGTGAACTGCAATAATTTTAAATCTGTTTGCAGTGATCTCCCCAAGGCTCACTACAGCTCAGTGTTCTAGTCTAATGGCTGCAGTTACAATAGAAGAAAGTAAGCGAGCTCTCTTCTCCGTGGGATCAAAACGTGCAGCTGGGCATTACGGCCACAAAAAGACAGCACCCTCTTGGTATCTGGACACGATCTCAGAGGCTTAATGCAGAGAATTCCTTCCAAGAGTTTATCATGTTTACAAAGAAGGAAATCAAGCAGCTGGTGGTCTTGCAAATCTGCAGCAGCTAAGTACTATAAACTTTCTATGATACAACTGTTTGGGAACATACTGTACCTTCTTTTAAAAATGTTATTGTACTCGTTGATGCCATGGCTATGACCTTTCAGCCTGTAAGTTGCCTAATTCTGTAATGAAAGTCCAGTTTTAACATTTCAGGAAAGAAGTTTCAGTTTAACGCTTCAGAAAAAAAATTAAGAAAAAGAAGAAGCTAGTATTCCAGGAATTAAATTACAAACTGATGATTATATATCGAAGTGTAATAATTATGAAATTTTTTGGTTAGTTGTTACCTAATCAACGAACTCCATCAGGTAAGGATGCTTCTCCAACAGGATGATAATTGGCTGGGTGTCGATATCAACGATATGCGATCACATTTTACTACACACCATTCATTGAAAAGTACAGATTGATAACATGCCTTGTCCGGTTTCTGTCTTCTTCCTTTTATTCCTTTTTTAGCAGTGTACAAATGCTTGGTCCTTAGTAGAGTACTAGAGTGGCCATATATGCTCTTCTCCATTATCTTCGACCTTCTTCCGAGAACTAAATGGCATCAGCTCTAAACGAATGGGGATTGTAACTATTTCAACGTTGTTAACGCCACCCCTAACGCTTGTTCAGCAGTTTAGGGTAACCTAGAGGTGCTAGCCTAGTTCTTGGTTCTGTTTAGCACTCTCTAATGGTGTTTGAATATGTATTTTAGATGGAGACTAATTAAAAGTAAATTTTATTAGTATATTTTATTAGTATGACTCATATAAATTTTGAAATATTTTTATGTTTCAAAACCAATCTCCAGTGAAGTTTGGATATGTATCTAGTTGTCCTATTTTTATAAAAACAATTAATAAAGTAACTGTTTTAAACATTTAAAAGTTTTTTTAGATACCAAAATTCCATTGGAGATGCTCTTAGGTGAAAAATCAATATTTGACGGTTCCCTTAGGCCAAGCACTATGGTACGACCTTTCGCTTGGCTATAGCTTAATTATAGCTAAGCGAAAGAGGGAGCCAAAAATTGCCACTATAGTAAAAATTTATCGCTAGGCTAGCTGTGACGGATACTGAGTTTCCCTCCAAATAGTGACATACGGATACTCGGTATCCGTCCAAGTCTTTTTTTTTAATTAAATATTTTTAATATATTAAAAACTAATTAAGATAAAAAAATTTGGAGAAATGATAGGAATAAAAAAGAAATTGGAGTAAATAAAATAGTTAAAAGAGAATTACATTGGAGAAATAATAGGGATTAAAAATTAGAGTAAATAAAATAGTTAAAAGACAAATATTAGGAGTTAATATAGGTAAAAACCAAAATATGACGGATACTTGGAATCCGTAAAGTGCTTTTCTTTGACGGATTCCCAGTATCCGTCATTATCGCTTGGCTATAGCTGGAATCAGATTTGAGCACTTCTCTAGCGAAACCAGAGCTTTGAGCCAGATTATAGTCAAGTGATGACCCATAATAGTTGCCTATCGCTACATTTAAGTTGTAGCCAAACGAAATGCCAACCATAGTACTTGGCCTTAGGGATAGGTTCTTGAGTATATGGTCAATGAATAGGATTTTCTATTTTCTTAGGGAATACACATAAATATTGCAATGTACTCACAAACTAAGACCAATTCTAAATGGTTTCTCTTGAATATAACACATGCTTTTATTAACCATAAGCCCACTTGACTTTAGTCAGTAGAGTTTGATCATAATTTTAAGATGGACTTTTTTAAATTATTCATAGCCCACAAACTAGATTAATGAGTCAATGAGTTGAAAATCAGTGACTCAATGATCCACTAAAAATTTAGATTTATTTGTTTATTTCTCAAACAAATTTCTCAGAGAAAAAAAATTTAACCTTGTTGGTGCAAAATTAATTACCTCAGCAATCTTCGAGATATATGTATAAGATGGATGAATCTCTGTGGTTGCTCTAATTTCCAAAAATTGTAGATGAAAATTGAGGGGGTACCTGCAAAGATACTCTGAAGCTAAACTCAGAGAGAGCTCTAAGCAGGTGAATTGTGGAGAAAATGAATGAAATTGTGTATGAGTTGGATTTCAGCTTCTATTTATAGGCAGAAACCAAATCTAGTTGTAGTTATCCCAAATAACCACCATTTGTAGTTATCCTAAATAATCATATGGATTTGTACTTATCCCTTAATATTTTGTTTCTATCCTGGAAAATCCATGTCTATCTTTTCAATATTTGTGTCTATCTTGGCAGATCCAAGTCTATCTTCTCAATATTTGTATCTATCTTAGAAGATCTAATCTATCTTCTCAATATTGTATCTATCTTGGAAGATCCATGTCTATCTTCTTAATATTTGTATCTATCTTGAAAGATTCATGTCCATTTTGTCAAGATTTACAGTTATCTTAAGAGATTTATGTTTATTTAAGATTTGTATTATCTTTGAATGGCCTCTACAATAAGCCATTAGGCTTACAAGATAAGCCAGACTGGGTTTTCTCAATAAGCATGGTTAGTTTCTATAATAAACCATCATGCTTCTATAATAAGCCAAGGTTGTCTTCTAAAATAAACCACCGAGCTTCCACAATAATCTAGGGTTGGTTTCAATCAATGTAGTCAATCTCGGGAAAGATGACCAAGATATCGCCGGTAATACCGGTTTCGGCACTCACCCGAGACGAGACACACTATATCGCCGATACGATATTTGACCGATAATCTCGGCCGAGATGGACTGAGACGAGTTAGCCGAGATGGACGATATTAGGGTGGGAGTGACAAAAAAAAATAATCCTTGTTCTAGGGTTTCCAATTGTTACTCAGGTTTTATGGGTTTCGTATCAATTTTCATGTTTATATGTAATTATTATTTCATGTTCAATAATCGATGATATGATAGCAATTCTCTTTGGTTTGAGCTTTGTAATTCTGATTTTGTCTGTATGTGGGTTTTATCTGTTTCACACAAGTATCAGGTTTTTAGTGATACCCTGAGTTTGGTTAGTGGTATTTTAGAAAAATGAGTATTAGTTTTATATCTTAATAAGTGCAATATGTAAAAAACGTTTGATATAACAACTATATGTATAAAATTTGGAACCAAGAGTTCACTGATATTTCAACGATAATCTCTCTGATATAAAGTTTTAACAATGTCTCGGTCAAAAGGAAATCTGATATTGACTACATGGTTTATATAACAAACCATCGGGCTTCCACAGTAAGCCAAGGTTGGTTTCTTTAATAAACCATCGGGCTTCCACAATAAGTCTGATTGGGCTTCCAAAAATAAGCCAGATTGGGCTTCCGTAATAAGCCAAGTATGTTTCTATAATAAATCAAATGCACTTCTATAATAAGCCAACTAGGCTTCCGAAATAAGTCATGTATGTTTCTATAATAAACCAAATGGGATTCTATAATAAGTCAATTGGGCTTCCAAAATAAGCCCAATATATTTCCATAATAAACCAAATGAGTTTCTATAATAAGCCAACTTAGCTTCCAGAATAAACCCAGTATATTTCTATAATAAACCAAATGGGCTTCCATAATAAGGCAAATGTGCTTTCCAAAGTAAGTCTAGTATGTTTCTATAATAAACCAAATGAGCTTTTATAATAATCCAACTGGACTTCCAAAATAAGTCAAGTTCTCCCATTGTGGCAGAACCCATACATCATCCACGTGTACCGTTTTTGGAGGGTAAGAACAAAACTCAATAACAAGAAATCTTAACTAATATCTTCAATCAAATGAGTCTATTTACAACTAAACTCAAAAACCCAAAAATTAAAACGATTTCATCATTAGTGTTTTGGTTTTTAAAGTCTTAAATTTTTATTTCAATTTACCGTGAGAGATCTTGTGAAGGCGATTAAATTTTTTGATTAGTCTGATGATGTCTTGATTAAACCTTAAATTGATTTGGTTAAGTTATTACAAAAAAACAAATTCTAGGGTTTGTTTATTTCCTTTGAATAAAAATTCAAAATATTTTTAAAAAGTTTCTAGGGTTTATTGAAATTTCTTAGGATTTATTTAATGTCTAGGGTTTTTAAAACTGGTCAGACTCAACTCGCCTAACAAGTTATGAATATCCTACAAACTCAATTAATATATTTTTAAATTATGATCTGGACTATAATTAATTAATTGAGTTCTTATGTGGGTTATGGTTAACAAAAACATGGTATATATTTAAGAGAAACCTTCTTAATATTTGTGTGAGTTGGATTAAAATAGCTATGTAACCAAACAACTCTTTTCACATTTACAATAAAAGAAAGGATCTATCTACATGGTTATTCTCTCACCATCTCATAATTTTGGCGCCAATTTTTTTTTATAAAATCCAAACTATAATCTATTAGATAATATGTTCCTAAAATAAATATCTACATTCATATAAAAAATGAGCACAATTCGAGACATATAACACTGCAATCTACCACTTTGAAAATCAATCGTTGAGAATTAACGATTAAAATTAAAATCGTTTGATGCTGAGGTTTAATATCTCTAAATGTACTATTTTTTGGTAGAAGTGTAGAACTTTGTAAGAGTAATATATCACAAAAAATTTAGCTTAAAATGCATTGTCATTTAGGTTTTATAAAAAAAATAGCATTGAAATTATAAGATAGTGTAAGAATAACCATATCAACGAATCCCTTCGCTACGATAAAAAGAAATTGCTAAATCGAATGCTAGTTTGTATCTAGTAATTTAGTCTTTATTTAAATTCTTTGCATTGTATTTATTTTGTTGACTTTTTATACTACCTAATTATGGTCTAGACTTTTCTATCTCCTCTTTTTAGCGACATAAGCAGAAATCCTTTAATTAGTACTGAAAATACATGTGAGTTAGTTGAGACTGAAAGGTATCAATTTACACAAAGGAGGAATCGTGCAGTACACCGAATCATTTTTCACCTGCATCAATTAGAAGGTAAAGTACCCCATTTCAATATACATATCTCCTCATAGATTGTCATAAACCGGTAAGATATTTGTCAGTTAGATGACATATGTTATTATTCCCACAAAAGTATTAAAAGCGTTATGTGGTACGAAATGGGCTACTGATATGATAAAGGAGATGATGACACTACAAAAAAAAGTTATACGCAGGAATTAATATCATTATCACAAGTAAATAAACATGCTAGTTATATAGAGTTGGTTACATGTGGGTGTATCTAATTAAGGGTAGTCCAAGTGGCTCTATTGACAGGTAAAAGGCAAACTGGATACCAAAGGAATAACCCAAACCCATGGTTTTAATTATCAAGAAATGTTGATTCATGTGGGAAACTTTAATAAAATTCGAGTATTGTTATCCTTGATAGTAGCTTTAGGTTGGCGCTTACAACAATATGATATAAAATGTTTTTTTTTCACGGTGATTTACAGAAAAAATAATAATCACATATTACCTCCAGAATATAATGGTCCGTATTTTTTTTTTAATTATATGGTGTCAATTAATCTTCTTGAGCATGGTTACGAAGATTTCGTGTAGCAAAAAAGAAATTTGGACATTCACACAATAGTGCCGACCATACTTTGTTCCCAAAGAGGATATGTTACAAAGTGAATACACCTTTTATGCATGTGGATGATATGGTGGTAACAGGAAACGACATAGAAGAGATAGACAATTTGTAATATTGTCAATCATCTGAGTTCAATATGAAAGACAGATCATGATATGTTCTTGTCTCAACGGATATATGTAATTGATAAGTTGGAAAAAACCATATGCTTGGTTGTGAACCAATTGGGTTTTATATGAAATAAGATCACGGTTTTAAAGAGGGTTCCGATAAAATATCAACTGGCAAAGGATAATACCTAAGGTTAGTTGGAGGTTTGATTTATCTTTTGCATACAAGGCCTGATATTACCTATGTCATTGATGTTGTAAATAGATATACGCGCAATTCGAATCAACAACAAATGGATGCATTCATAATGATATTGAGATGTTTGCAATTTGTATTGGTAAAGATTTGATGTTTTCAAGGCATGTACATTTGGATGTTCTGGATTATACTAACTCAAATTGGATGTATAAGTGAAAATAAATAATTATCATATGAGTATTGTACCTTTGTTGAAGACAACTAAGTTACCTGGAAATCTAATAAAAAAATTGTTTCCTTGTCCAGCGTTAAAACAGAATACATGACAACAATTAAAGAAATTTGTGAATGAAGGGAATATAGGTTATATCCTGGAAAACCTATGAATTTGTTTTGTAATAATCAGTCAACGATCAAAATTGCATAGAATCTAGTATGATATGATCGAACAAAGCCTGTGGAAATTATATGAATTTTATCTATGTTGAAGAAAGCATAATTAAAATATGATGTTTATATTACTGAACAGTTGGATGATATATTGACCAAGGTTGTATAAAATACTATATTTAATAATTCACTTATCCTGCTAGGCATATGCGATATGTATGTCCCGCTTTGAAGGGGAGTGTCGAACCGTACGTCTATCTTGTTGGTAGTAGTTTAATATTTGGTTAAAGTCTTTGTATTGTATTTATTTTGCTGACTTTATGCATCACCTAATTTTGGATTGGGCATTCCAAAGTGTAACCTTTTGGATTTTAAAATGACTATGTCTTTCCTATAACTAAAAAAAAATCTAAAATTCCTAACTACCTGAAGCCATGTTCTTCTCAATTCTAATCAGACCATCTTCATCATAACCTAGAGTTTTCAATTTGTATCCGATTATCGGGAACAAATTGATTAATGTCCGATCTGGGTCCCAAATTTGGTCTCATTGGTACTTTTGGTACTCTGCGTACGTGTAGAACCGGAGTCCATAAGTTTTCGGATCGAATCGGTTATACTGTTGAGTACCCCATGTCACCAGGTACATAATCATTTATATTTTTATTCATTTTTTAGCTAAAATTTAAAGGTTTTGTATAACGTTTTTTTTTTTAATTTTTCATTTATTAAAAAATATTTACTTAAAACATTAATAAAAGGATAACTATTATTTTATATTTTAAATTAAATTGAATTCAAGCCAAAAAGATTGACGAAGAAATTTGATAATACTCTTAAATACCTGGTACGAAAACATTAGGAATCGGAATCGACTTTTATAATGGGGCCCTGTGTTGGTTCCAATGGTACCAAGGCATAACCGATTTTATTGACAGCCGTATCACGACCCTTTAGCTCTTCAACCCCTCAAAGTTTTAATATAGTTTTTAATTTTAATCTTTTGGTTCGGTGGAAAGTGATTTTTTTCAGCGTCAAGAACACTACAACACCTTCGTCTTGATCAACATATACTCGAACAACCACTGCAACAATCAATCTTAATACCTAGATCCTGACACTGATGCAGACCGATTCCAAAAACTTCAAACCAATTTCACAACTCCGATACGTTACAATCAATGTAGTTAATATCAGTCGTACCGTCCGATCATATCAGAATTTATCGTGTATCATCTTTTAGCCTAGATGATACGTAAAATATCGACGATACATAAATATTCCGGTTATATCGGCCGTATCGGTCGTATCGGACGAATATATTGGACACGATATCGGACTGATATATCAATAAGGATATAAATATATTTATTAACAATATTTTTTTTAATTTTCCTTCCCATACAAATTCGATGTTTAGGAAATTATGTTATCAAGTGAAACTAGTTTAATTGATGTTTTTATATTATAAATGCCTTTCGTTAAAACTTTGAGTAACATAATGTACATTTACCTATAAATTATAAACTCATAAAGTTAATTTGTATCGCTGATAAATTCTGATACAACCATTGTCTAGGTGTATCACACCTCGTCGATACAAAACTGATACATGATATTAACTACTTTGGTTATAATTTTTTTATTTTGGTCTCGATTTAAACCTTGAGAAATGAGTAGATCTCAAATATTTTTTGCTAAATATAGATTTGTTAATAGGTTTAGTTTTGTTTCTAAACCTCATTGGCTATTTTAACGTCATTATTTTACATGTGATTCTGATTTAGAGAATGGTCAGAACTCAGTAGACAAACATCATTTGTAACTATTAAATAATGTTTATTTTGATGTTTGTATTATTTTGTGCAGATCAATTGAAACTTATCATGGGGACGTAATACTTTGGTTTTGAGGGCTAACAAAAAGATAAAATAAAGTTATTTAATAGTAAAGTTAATAACTTCTTATCCTACTAATTTTGATAATGACTAAAATACCCTCCATTAATTAGTATTAATGAATATAATTAGCTAAACTAATTAACAATTAGTGTTGGATTAGATTAACGATTTGGTTTATACTTTAGTATTTACAGCTGGGAAATGATGAAATCCTAATTGTAACACCGGTATACGACTGTGAAAACATGACCTCCAACCGTAAACGGCAGTCTACGACTGGAAAACAAAGAACTCTCAGCCGTAAATGTGAATTACGACTAAGAAACAAAGAAATCCAAGCTAAGAAATCCAAGCTGTATGTCTGATTTACGGTTGGAAAGTCTGTGAGGAAAATTTCGTTTTTTTTTAGAATAACTTACAACTAAGAAATATTGGAAAATCCTAAACGTAAACAATAAATTACGGCTGGAATTGTTGCATTCCTAGGCATAACGAGTATAACTATATATTCATTCTTAAAATAAGTACATAATTTCGTTCTGGAATTTCAAAATCAACTTAGGCTAGCCGTAAAACACTCGACGACTAGGAATTTATTATTTTCATAGCACTTATGGTCAGGAAAAGATGAATTCATAGTCGTGGTGAGTGTTCACGGCTAGAAGTTCATCTGTTCTTAGCCGTAAGTAATTCTTGAAATTAAAATTGAATTATTAATACGTCATTTTTTTTTATTTTTTTTTATTTCATAATCTTCATCATAAATCATAAAATAGAAGAGAAGTAGAAGAATAATAGATCTATATATTTTTTCTTTAATGTATAGTTACATTTGAGTTTATTTATGGAGTATAGGTATTTTTGACTTTTGCTATACATTATGTCCCCCGCAACCATATTTAGGAGATTTAAATCCTATGCAACCCTCAAAACCAAATTGTTATAGCCCCGATAATAAGTTTCAATCAATTTTGTAACCAATCTCGTTTTGATTTTTTATCAATAAAAATAACTTAGGATTTTATGGAAAGAAATAAAAAACAAAAACAAAAAAACAAAACGAAGAAAAGTTTGTACTCCACTTGACACTTGTATTTACTACACCGTTTACTTTTTTTTTAAAACATACACCACTTACTTTATCGAACGTAAATAAAATTATCTCCAATTCGAAAATGAGTAATATCATCAGTTCCGAATCAAGTTAATCCTTAAGTTTGATTAAATTAACCTAATTTAGGCGTTCTAATTTTAGTTATGAGTGTATAAAAAATCCTTAATTGTGAGTGTGAGCAGAAAAATCCTTGTCTATGGTATGGTTGAAATTGTAAAATATTATTTGCACATGTTTTAAAACCTTCCTATTGCGAAAAATAAGTTGAACATTGTAGATGGTGAGTTTTTGATAAGAACATGAATTGTAAAATTATCCTGCCTTGCTTCAGAATAGAGAATGCATATTCAGCTTACATGGTGAATTATGGATACGTAATTTTGTCTTATATTCCGCAAAAGAATAGAGAATGCATATTCAGCTTATAGCTACATTAGCCCTGTAACTCTTTTATATGTGAATGCGCCTATAAAATTTCAGGGATTTACCCCGCTAAACCCTTGTTATTTCATGTGAGTCCATACAAATTACTTGAATTAATCGGAACACACCGATTATGCAAAATTATGAACATTCAAAATGAATGCTATGTCATCTTTGAATGAAAACGCAAAGTATACCATCTAAATTCAGAGTCGTATCGAACACTATCTCAAGTCGCAAACTTCCACGACTGAAATCCTTGAATATGTTCTATATGCATTGCATGAAGGCCAAGCATAATGCCAACATTGAATATCATGCGACTAAGACTAGCCCATATTCCAACATAAACGACCAATATCTAACACCATCACTCACTAATTAGCACTACGCTCAGGCCTAGCATCAACGCTGGCACCAGCGCTAGCGTCTACACTAAGCATCTCTTCTCACCTCTTCCTTGTACGCGCCAATGTTTGTTGCGGTATCTCCGATTGCTTGTGCCAGCATTACCCTTTGCTATTAGCGCCAATACTGGGCCATAGCCTATAACACACTATTATGGCTAGAAAAAACTGCATGTTGCAAACATGCATGCTAAGTTAGCATAAAACATGTTGGTAGCACTATTATTCATGTTCTTTGATTCCATGACTCCACTAACTCCTACGAGAAATCAAAACAATTACATGGGGGAAGTTTTCATGGGGTTTTGGTCTGGTGGTTACAGCAACATGCAGCGTGGCAACACCCCACGATGAGAAAATTACAAAGTAGTGGTAAGGCTGAAGCAGTTAATGGAGTAATAAAGTAATGGTTTCCCGAAATTTCCAAGGCGGCTATATCATTATCCCACAAGTTCCATCTCTCCACTACCTCCACTACTTACAAGGAAATCGTGTGTTCCCAAACTATTATAAATAGGCTACTAAGCCGTTCAGAAAATATGGCAAGCTTACCATTCTCTTACAAGCTCTGTTATTCTCCATAGTCCAACATCTCTATACACAATTCATCACATTTATTTCCTTCAATTTTCTTTGTTTCCCTCCCCTAAGATCAACCCATTTTCTCTCCTTGTGGCCGAAGCAGGACGGAACGACCATTTTCGTGGTTTAGGCTTATCCTGTACGATTTTGATTTCCGAATCTAAAGAAAGTACTTCTTAGTGTGTGTCGTAGCGCGTCAAAATTATATTCACTTTCTCGCTTTAACAAAATATGGATTAAGTACAATAGTAAGAAGGATTCATTCCACGGGAGACTATTATTGTTATCTAATTGCAATTTCTTAAGTAACAAAGAGAGCATTTTTAGAATATATGAAAGTAATAAAGATGATGAAGATATTGGTTAAGAGATTGTATCATTCACAAACATGTATTTGTATCAATAACTAGAATTAGTATTTAATCTGTCATTGTCAAAAACCCTAGAATAATGGTCTTTGCTCCTTGCTCCCAAAAAATCAGTTGTAAAGTGTCTCTAAGAATTGTAGAAACTCTCCATTTTATAGCTCTTCTTGTTTCTAAAACGTGAAAGAGAATAATGGTCTTTGCTCCTTGCTCCCCAAAAATCAGTTGTAAAGTGTCTCTAAGAGTTGTAGAAATTCTCCATTTTATAGCTCTTCTTGTTTCTAAAACTAGGTCAAACTTTTTAATTTACAAATATAAACCCAAATCCAATAAGTCCATCTACTATCCCATACATGAGAAATAACCCATAAAAGTTTTTGTCCAAATTGGTCGCCGGAGGTCCAGAAAAATGACCGGAAATGTCACCTGAAAAGATTTCAGGTTACCAGAAAACTGCACCGGTCATCGGAGTCAACTAACGGCCATAGTTAAGCATAATGGTCAACTGACGGTCATATGGAGTCAAGGGGAGAGTCAGCTACCAAGTCAGCTGATCTGATTCAGCTGACTAGGTCTTATTCATTTCACTGCCCATTCTTTCAGGCATTTGGTCGAAAATCTTGGTTGCGTCTTTGGCTGGTAATTCAGGCGTGCTCTGTTTGGTCTTATTCATTTCACTCCTTCCCTGCAATCACCTTCATTCATTCACAACAACCCATTCAATAATAACCATTCAGTTCAAATCAAACCCATTTAAAACTCAATTCACGGCAACAACCATTTGACAGCAACTTCATCTCAACTCCACTCAATTCATGACATCAACTCAACAACATCATTTCTTTATAACTCCCATTCTCTAATTTCTTCTCACATCAAAGCCACCAGCAACCCATCTGTTCTTTGCCTTACAATCTAGATCTTGAAACTGCACCATCATTATCGCTGAAATTTCTACCAATTTCAAATCCACAAAAACCCTAACTCTGTTTCAGATCAATACCACCACCAAATCTGCCATTTCAATAGTGAACTCATACAACCTATCTCTGTTTTATCTAATATTTCAAACAAAACCCATCAAAAATCGAGAAAACCCCACCACCAACAACACTTGTTTCTCCGACAGTTGGCTTCTAACTCAGATTCAATCCATCTTCACTTCTCTGTAGATCTAAAATCAAAACTATTTTAATCTTCCATCTTCAACAGTAGACCCTTACTCTCAAACCGACGATTCATCACAAACCCTTTCTCATCTCGAGCAAACCACAAATTCATTTTGCCAGCGTGAGTCTTGTGAGGGAGCAACTAGAAAATCAAGAAGGGTAGAGACCTAACTGATTAGGGCATTTTCTAGGATATAATAGAAATGGATTTATGCACCCCAGTTACTGTATATAGCCACCCCTGTTTGGTTGCAGTATCCTTGGTTTGAGTCCCAATAATACCTGCCTGTGAAATAACCATTACGTGCTTTTTGCACCTATTTCTTTTTCTTTTGCACCATATGACTCCAAAGTTTGTAAGAACTCAAAATAGACGTAAAACATAAAATTCATAAAAAAAATAGCAAAGAAAGTATAAACAATATATATTAAATCAAGGTGTTTTAGACACCTATCAAATTCCCTCACACTTAGACTTTGCTAGTCCTCCACTAAACTAAACTTAAGTAAACTATTTTAACTAAAATATAACAGCTCCGTTTCGTTGAGGATACGGTCACACTTAGCAACGTGTGACAAACCCTTAAACCCCTAGGTGTCCCTAGTGCACGAGTTATAGTTTCATGAGGGTTTACAAGAGATTTACCCACAAAACCTACTCCAATCTTTCAAATATTTCAAAGCACATGCATCCAAAGAGCTGAAAGGACATAAAGTTTTTGCACACTAATAATAAGAAGGTAGATGTATCAAAGAACATTATTCTCATGCTTAACTCTTGAGTTAGGAGAAAACCACCATATGAAAGAATTCAGGTTCGAAAGCTAATGTTTCGACTTCTGCCTCACCAATAGGGTTTTATTAATTTGCACTCAAAAGACGCACTTTATGGTTCTCATATGTGCAGGAAGGAATGAATATAGAAAACCTGCACACGTTGAATGGTGGGAAGGGAAAACCTCCCGAATTATATCTGAATATCCTGTAGAAACGTGGGAAGAAAAATAATTATTTTCTGATGATCTCTACGAAAGGAAATCAACCATTATGCGAGGATGAGAGCGCTCACTCACCTTCTCACCCAATCTACAATCATCACCACTCTCACAACGTCACATAGAAACGTCTTCGACTTCAACGTAGATGATGAACTCTTGAACTTCATAAAACTTCAACAATTTATAACTCTTTTCTTCTCAAATTCTTGTTGCTTGAAACTTCTTTATAGATTTCTTCTTTCCTATGACCTTAGAGCAACCACAGTGGGTCGACTAGAGTAAAAGACCAAAGACTAAATTTTTTGTCTTTGGTCCAGGCCAAGAACAACCGTGTATAGTCGGGCGGTGTTCTAGCGATGCGCCTGGTGTTGGGAGGTGTACCAGCGATGCGCTTGGAAACACGGGCGAAATCCTAGGATAACTCTTGCGCGAGACGGAATCCTAACGTAACGCTCGATGTGGGGAGGAGTCCTAACGTAATGCCTGGTATTGGACGGTATCCTAGGACCACGCCTGAGAGACGGGCGGTATCCCAGAATCACGCCTGATGGGGGCGAAGGGCTAGCAACGCGCCTGAAGAAGTTGCGCTTGTGCGACTCGAATGTGTGACTAGAATGGGACGGGAGGTGTCCTAGCGTCCCGCCTAAAAAACCCAAGCGGAACACTAGAGTACCGCTCCATTACTTAGCTTAGTTAATTAGCTTAGTGTAATGGATACACTGCGGACTCCTACAGTACCGCTTAGTTTACTTAGTGTATTAAGCCCACATAATTAATTTGCTTAGTTAACTTAGTGTATTAGCTTAGCTAACTTAATGTATTAAGCCCATATAATTAATTTGCTTATACAATACGCTGTTAAAGGATACATTTAACTTACTGTTAATGTACTTAATTTACTATACTATTTGCTTAGTGTACTTAATTTAATGTAAGTATCAGGCGGTATCCTAGGATTACGCTTGGACCAGGCGGTATCCTAGGATTACGCTCCAACTGAGCGGCATTCTAGCGTTACGCCTGATAGTGGGCGTGATCCTAGAGCCTCGTTTCATCAGGCGTACTCTTAGAATAACGTTTGATCAGGCGTACTCCTAGCTTACCGCCCGTGATTTTGAGCGTTATCCCAGAGTAACGCTTGGTGACAGGCGATTCCCTACGATGCCGGTTGAGAATAGGCGTTACACTACGAGCCCGCCCGAGTAAACTACGTTTAGTCCAGAAATAAACTCAAATCTAGTATGCTACAGTCGAAAATCCGGAGTAAAACCCATATTCGCTCACGCCAGTGCGCTACACTTTTGCGGACCAAAGATTAAATTTGGTCTTTACTCCACCTTTTAGTCGTTCCATTGTGAACGCTCTTAGTGAATAAATACAAAAAGAAATATACACTAGAACAATAAAAACAAAAACAAGATCTGATTTTTTTGAATTTTTTTTTTTCGTTTTTGTTAGACAATAAAATAAGAAATACAAACAAAAATAAAAATAAAAATAAAAATATGATGAACTAACATGGCCGTGGGGAAAGGACTTTACCACTTGATTTTTCATAACTGATATTGTCTCGGTATCATAAACTTCACAAAAATTCACTTCTTTTGATTTCTTTGCTCTTGTACTTTAGTCTTCAACTAGGATATATAATTCTTCTCCTTGTATTATCACTTGATTTTGAATACGAATTTTGTTCTTTCTTGTAGTGTTGCTTGTAAACATTGAACGTTTTCAACTTTCTTCATATTTATAATGTTCTGCTTGTTGATGATGATGGTGTTTCTGTGGATCTGTTGTTGTCGAGATAAAGAGAATAGAGTGGTGCCAACTACAAATCAAACTACAAGGTAAGGTTTTTTTCCGCAATTATGATGTCACCCTCATGATTGATAGAAATTAGCACTCAAGAGATCAAAAAGTAGTGCTGAAATTGGTGCGAAGTTGGGTAGTTCATCATTCTACCAGGAATTAGCGTAAGATGACACACACTCTAAAGGAAAATTTTTAAGCAGCTACAAAGAATTAAAGTTCTGGTGCCTCGCTTGATGTAACAATAGGTATTGAATCTCTCTAATATTGTATCCTTTCTTCACCTAAATGGCCACCTGCGGTATAAGTCCCTTTTATCAGCTATAGCCTCTCAACAACTAAAAAACCCGAATATAGTTCTCTAATACTTATAATTCAGTTATTTCGGTAAGAACTCTGTATGTAACTGTAGATAGAAGTATACTAAGTGATTCAAAAATATCTAAAAGTTGGAGGTTTCATGAAAATAGTTACAAAAAAGTTAAAAAATTTCTACCTAAACTTTACATTGTCCTCAATGTAAATTGACTCATCCAATATAAAATCAAGGTGGGAATCCAATAATGATATGAAATTAAGAAAGATAACAAGAAAAAGTACAAGAAATACTAAACCAATGGGTTGCCTCCCATGCAACACTTGGTTTAAAGTCGTCATCCCGACTCTCTACTTATTCTCCTCTACTCCTCCAGATGGAGTGTTTCTACAAAATTGCAGCCTTCCATAATTTCCAAAGTGAAATTATTATAATATGGTTTCAACCGGTTCCCACTCACTTTCAGTTCCTTGCATGTAGCCAAACTACGGATTTCTACTGCACCATGGGAAAGAACATTAAGCACAATAAAATGACCAATCCAACGAGAACGTAATTTACCGGGAAATAATTGTAAATAAGAATTAAACAAGAACACTTTCTGTCCAACACAAAACTGTTTTCTGGAAATCATATTATCATGAAATGCCTTCGTCTTTTCCTTGTAAATACGCGAGCTTTCAAATGCATTATTACGAATTTCTTCTAGCTCATGTAGCTTTAACTTTCTTTGCTTTCACACATCATCCATCTCCATGTTGCATTGTTTAATAACCCAGTGTGTCTTTATGTTCAAGTTTAACGGGAAGATTAACATACACAAGTCTAAAGGGAGACATCCCAATAGGAGTCTTGTATGCGGTTCTATATGCCCACAACGGATCAACGTAAACTCCAATCCTTCCTTGTAGGATTCACCGTCTTCTCTAAGATGGATTTCACTTCTCGATTGGAAATTTTAACTTTTCCGTTAGTTTGAGGATGGTTAGGTATTGCAATCCTATGCGAAATATTATACCTTTTCAACAAGCCCCGAAAGAACCTGTTTCGGAAGTGTGAGCCTTCATCGCTAATCATGGCTCTCGGAGTTCCAAACCTTGCAAAAATATAATCTTTAACAAAATCTGTAACCACTTTAGAAACATTAGTATGGGTGGCTATTGCCTCCACCATTTAGAAACATAATTAACAACGAGGAGAATATAGAAATTACTAAAAGAGCTAACAAAAGGACCCATAAAATAAATGCCCCACACATCAACAATTTATACAAATTGAATAAAAGTTTGTAGCATTTGATTTCGAGCACCTAGATTGCCTGTTCTTTGGCACCAATCACAAGTAGTACAAAAATCATACGCATCTTTGAACAAAGAGGGCCAATAGAATCCACTCTAAAGAAACTTGAGTGCGGTTCTCTTGGGTCCAAAGTGTCCTCCACAAGCATAAGAATGACAAAAAGACAATATAGAGTGAAATTCAGATTCGGAACACGCCTACTTATTACTTGGTCATTACCATGTTTCCATAAGTATGAATCATCCCATATGTACTGGTTCGCTATTCTCTTAAGTTTGTTTCTCTCAGCACGAGACAAGTTACTAGGGATTTGTTTAGAAACCAAATAATTAACAATATCATCATACCATGGTTCCACGACGATGATTGAGAAAAGTTGCTCATCCGGGAAACTTTCACGCAATGGGACAACTTCCTCGTCTACAGTCAGAAGTCTCAAATGATCAACAATAATGTTTTCAATTCCTTTCTTGTCTTTGATTTTAATGTCAAACTCTTGTAAGAGTAGTATCCATTAAATGAGCCTTGTTTTTGCATCCTTCTTTGTAAGTAGGTACCTAAGTGCTGCATGATCAGAAAAAAACAACAACTTTCATACCAATCAAATAAGGGAAAAATTTTCCAATACGAAAACAATGGCTAACAACTCCTTTTCGATAGTGGTATAATTCTGCTGGGCCTCATTGAGCGTTCTAGAAGCATACTAAATGGCATGAGGTAGCTTTCCAATACGTTTCCCCAAAATAACACCAACCACATAATCACTAGCATCACACATTAGTTTAAAAGGTTTACTCTAGTCCGGTGGTCTAATGATAGGGGCTGTTATCAAAAGTTCTTTCAAACGATTGAATGCCGCCAAACACTTCTCTTCGAAGTTAAAGACCATATATTTTTGCAACAAGTGACACAAAGGTGATGAAATCTTGGAAAAATCCTTGATAAACCTGTGATAAATTCTGCGTGACCAAGAAAAACACGAATCTTTCTCACCGTAATGGGAGGGTTAAGAGCACAAATAAGATCAATCTTATATTTATCTACTTCCAAGCCTTTAGAAGATATAATATGGCCTAAAACAATGCCATGAGTTACCATGAAATGGCACTTCTCCCAATTAAGCACAAGGTTTGTTTCACCACATCGTTCAAGGATTAGTGAAAGATTGTTCAAGCATAGGTCAAAGGAATCACCAAAGACACTAAAATTATCCATGAATACTTCGATAATGTATTCAACATAATCCGAAAAGATACTTAACATTTACCTTTGATAAGTAGCGGGAGCGTTACACAAACCAAACGGCATCCATCTATATGCAAAAGTTCCAAATGGGCATGTAAAAGTGGTTTTCTCTTGATCTTCCGGCGCTATCACAATCTGATTATAACCTAAATAACCATCAAGAAAGAAATAGTGAGAGTGTCCGGATAAACGCTCTAACATTTGATCAATAAAAGGTTAGGGAAAGTGATCTTTTCTAGTGGTCGCATTCAATTTCCGGTAATCTATACAGACTCTCCAACCGGTTTGCACACGAGTTGGTACAAGTTCATCATTATCATTTTTCACCACCATAAACGCCCACATCTAATAGCTTGAGGATATCTTTCTTCACTACTTCCATCATCGGAGGGTTCAAACGGCGTTGAACTTCCCTAGTTGGCTTTGCACCCTCCTCAAGAAAAATAATATGCATACAAACAGCAGGGCTTATTCCCTTGATATCAGCAATTGTCCATCATATGGTTGTCTTGTACTTTCTTAGCACCCTAAGAAATATTTATTCCTGCAGTTTCGTAAGCTCATTAGAAACTATAACCGGTAACTCTTCCTTTTCACCCAAGTACAAGTACTTTAAGTGATCTGGGAGAAGTTTCAGTTCTAGTTTTGGTGCCTGCAAGATAGAGGGTACAAGCTTTTTATAAGAACATGATAAAGATATAAAAGAAACTTTATGAGTATTTGGGTCCTCTTGTAGTGAATTGAGATCACCAATGGTTTCCCCAATTTTATTACAACACTCCACATTCTTATCAATTGGTTTAATAAGAACGGTTTCTAGAGCATCTAAACCATTCAATTCAAAAATTTGCTGCGGTAGAGTATCAATAACATCAATGGAAAAACAAGTATTAACATCATTAGGATATCGCATCGTCTCAAAAATGTTGAAACGTATTTTTCTCCATCAAACTTCATAGTTAGCATTCCCTTATCAACATCAATGACGGTTTTAGCCGTTCTCATAAAGGGACGCCCACGCAACAACAGAATTGATGAATCCGGAAATCCATCATTCATCTCTAGCATACAAAAGTCAGCTGGAAATACAAGTTGATTAACCTGCACAAGAACATCCTCAACAATACCCTTAGGGTAAACATTAAACCGATCCGCTAGTTGCAAAACAATACCCGTATTCTGAAAAGGACCTAAATTCAGAGATTCATCAATTGATGCGGGCATAACATTAATGGATGCTCTTAAGTATAGAATGGCTTTGGAAAGTTTAGTGTTACCAAAAGTAATGGGAATTTCAAAACTACCGGGATCTCTATAATTTGAGTAAGAGTTTCTTTTGCAAGATTTCTGAAGCATTCCCCCCCACACCCATTACCTCATTACTGGTGAGTCTTTGTTTGTTGGTACATAAGTCCTTTAAACACCTTGCATAATTGGGAACTTGCTTGAGAGCATCAGTAAGAAGAATTCACTTGTATCTTCTTGAATATGTCAAAAATCTCCTTGTCTTGTTCCACCTTCTTGGAATTATCAAATCTGCGAGGGAAAGATAAAAGAGGAACGTTAGCAGAAACATGAGTTTTGGGTTTATATTTAGGTACCTCATGCGTTTGTGGAGAATCAACGGTTTCTCCCTCCAAAATTGGCTCTTTTTGAGTCTCTGTATCGCCGTACTAGTAATTTCAGGTTGCACAAGTCGTGTACCACTTCTCAATGTAACAACATTAACATTCTCTCTTGGGTTAACAAGAGGTTGAGAAGGGAGTTTCCCACTATTTTGTGACTGCACTTTATTCAACTCACTAGCCATAGAACCAACTTGCGTTTGTAGGTCTTTAATTGCATTATCGTTCATTTGCATGGACGCTTTCAACGTTTCTTCCAAGCTTGAATTCTGAATTTGAGGTTGTTGCTTTGGCTGAAATTGTTGTTGTTGGAACCCCGTTTGGTTGTTGAAAGAAGGTGGTTGAACCGCAACTTGCTAGTTCGGATAACTAATGTTGGTGTGATCTTTCCATCCCGGATTGTAAGTGTTGGAATAAGGATTATACCTTCTTTGTTGATTTGGGAAGATGGCGTTAGCTTGTTTATTATCATCTTCAATAGTTGAAGAAGATGGTACTACCGCGGCTGCAATTTATTGCATTATTGTTGCCATATTTCCCATTTGTTAGCAGTTCGGTAACTTCACTAACTTCAGTAACTCTCCTTGTGAGTGGTTCCGACCCACGGTGTGAGAATTATTGAGAATTTTCTTCCATGTTCTCAATCAACTCTCTCGCCCGTGTTACCGTCTTGTTCACTAATGCACCACCACCAAGAACGTCAAGGAGGTTTCTATCACTCGGTTGAAGACCTTCATATAAGTACTGAATTATCATTAACCCGTTGAATTGGTGATGAGGACAGCTGGCCACCAATTTCTTGTAACGCTCCCAGCACTCATACAATGTCTCTTCTGCTAATTGCTTGATGCTACAAATCTCTTTGTGAATCTGTGTTGCCTTTGACGCAGGAAAGTATCTCTCTAAGAATAGTTTCTTCATACTTTTCCATGTTGTGACACTACTAGGAGGCAAATAGTACAACCATTATTTGGCAGTGTCTAGTAACGGGAAAGGAAAAACTCGTAGCATGACTCCATCTGAGTCATTTTTAACAGGTAGCATGGCCATGACTATGGTATGAAAGTCCATATGATGCTTACTCGGATCCTCATTAGTCATTCCATGAAAATTAGGTAGCTCACCGATCAACCCTGGTTTGATCTCGAAGGTTGATGTAGTTTGGATACACCATTGTTAAGTATCTAGCTTATGAGAAACTAAATATTTGAGTGTACGATCACCCATTGCTTCTTGTTCTCCCTTTATGCCTGAATCTTTGAATTCACTTGTCGATAAACGAGGAAGAGGAGTGTTCACCACTCGGACAAAGTCATTTAGTAAAGTGCCTGATCGAAGACGTATACCAATGGGACTTGGTCTACCCTCTTTAAGCATTCACTAAAGAAATATTACCTAAAAAAAAGATTCTAGAAAAATTAAGTTAAAAATTGAATTTAAGAAATCAAAAGCAAAATAACAATCCACTGCCTCCTCGGCAGTGGTGCCAAAATTTGATGTGTGTCGTAGCACGTCAAAATTATATTCACTTTCTTACTTTAACAAAATATGGATTAAGTATAATAGTAAGAAGAATTCGTTCCATGGGAGGCTATTGTTGTTATTCAATTTCAATTTCTTAAGTAACAAGGGAGGATTTTTCAGAATTTATGAAAGTAATAAAAACGAAAGTAAAGTAAATAGTTGAAAGTAATCAAGATGATAAAGATATTGGTTAAGGGATTGTATCATTCACAAACATGTATTTGTATAAATAACTAGAATTGGTATTTAATCTCTCATTGTCAAAAACCATAGAATACCTTGATCGCAAGAGTATCCTGTTTATTTCCAAATTCATCATAAACACATTAAAAAGATGCGAGTGATTCTACCTAGAAAACAACCCAACATGTAAAAAGAACTAATCAAGTTTAATTCCACATGAGCATTTAGTTTTGTGAAATAAGGTTAATCAATGCAATTGAACGTGGAAAACACACTAATTCAACTTAACAAAGGTTATGATTCATATGTGTTTGCTAGGATGTATCACTACAAGCAACAACAAAACTTATACTACTTAAAATCAGAATTCGTCAATTTTTTCGTATTGAAAACCCTAATTTAGCTTGAAAGATGAAAACAAGTTAAATTGATTCCGTACTCAACCAACAAAGTGTTCAAATCATGTAAAAGTTACAAACAATGAATCATAAACGATAAATATTGGGAAAAACTAATGTATTAATCAAATACCATGTTTGAGAAATCAACTTTAATCCTTAACCAATAACATGTATTTAGCTACTCATAGATATGGAGTTCACAAAATTTAGTTGAGTTAAAGAAGATGAGAAACAAAGAAAACCTTAGATGCGCGAATGTGAATAATGGCCTTGCTCCTTGCTTCCCAAAAATCAGTTTTAAAGTGTTTCTAAGAGTTGTAGAAACTCTCCCTTTTATAACTCTTCTTGTTTCCAAAACTAGGTCAAACTCTTCAATTTCCAAATATAAACCCAAGTCCAATAAGTCCATCTACTATCCCATACATGAGAAATTACCCACTAAAGTTTTTGTCCATATTGGTCGTCGGAGGTCCAGAAAAATGGCCGGAAAAGTCACTGGAAAATATATCAGATAACTAGAAAACTGTCACCGGCCATCAGAGTCAACTAACAGCCACAGTTAAGCATAACAATCAACTTGCTATCATGCAGAGTCCAGTGGGAGAGTCAGCTACCGAGTCAGCTGATCTGACTCGGCTGACTAGGTCTTATTCATTTCACTGCCCATTCTTTCAGGTATTTTGTCGAACATCTTAGATGCGTCTTTGGATGGTAATTCCGGCATGCTCTATTTGTAATTCAGGCATCCAACTCCTTACCTGCAATCAACTTCATTCATTCACAACAACCCATTCAGTTCAAATCAAACCCATTTAAAACTCAATTCACATCAACAACCACTTGAAAACAACTTCTGATAGGATTTTAGAATACCCTATATAAATAAACCGCAATCGCACGGTGTCTACAATGCAGACAACGACAAGTACGGGTCGAACTCACAGGGAGAGGGGACAATACTGCAACTAATATCTCAATTAAACTAATTAGAAATAATATTTTTGGATTTTTTAGAAATTCTAATGAACGAGAAAATAATAAAATAAACTAAACTAAAAAAAACTAAGCAGAGAGAGTCAGTAACCAGGGATTTTAGTATCCACCACTATTTCTATTTAATTACTGAAGTGAAACATAACTCCTAAATATTTATCTATTGTTCGTTCTATCGACATCATCTGTTATATATATTAGAATCGCAAATATCACTGGGACACCCTAAGCATGGCGCATCAAAAACTCTAAGTCTCAGCATACACCATCTAATTGTGTTAGCGAGAAAATTATACGAAACTAATTATAGGTTCACAAATAATACCTGGCTATTCTAAGTATACCCCATCTAAGGATTTAACCCAACCATAAAATATCAAAGAAGTAGACAAATATATTTGCTATCCTATTAATTATGTGCATATGTTATTGTATTGTACAGAACCGGTGAAGCAACAACTAATTTACATTTTCAAAATAATAATTTTATAACAAAAGCATGGAACATCAAAAACCTAGGCCAAACATGTACCATCTAACAAAATCATAATTGTTTAATAAAAATCATTAAATCAATAAACAAAATCATGGAACTAATCTTTTCCAAATCATAATAGTCTGTACCAAATACTTCAATTTAATTGGTCTAAATTTTTTAAGTGGTTTCAACATAAACCCTAGCTACAAAATTAGTGAGGCATGGAGAGAATTTCTTAAAACCCATAAAAAGCAATTAAGAAAAGTAGAGATAGAAAAATATCATTATGTTCCCGGTTCAAAAACAGATCCAGAAAAACGTCACCAGAGTACAGCCGTCACTTCCCATTTTTTTTTCTTCTTTCACGCACAACCTTTTTCTTCTTTTTTTCCATCCTACTTCTTCTACCCCCTCAACAGAACTCGGTCAATGAGAGACAACAGTCACTCTCCGTATGTCCCCTTTCTTCTCTCCCTTCTGTCTCACTGTCTTTGTCTCCCTACTCTACAACCTAGGCGCACTTCCACTTCGTCCTTTCTTTTCCACCTACTCTCTAGGTCTTCCCCTAAAGAAATCCCTAGGTCTTCTCTCTGCCAATCCTTCCTCCCCTCTCCCTTAATAACCAGCCGCACCTACCTTCTTCTCTCTCCCTTACGCTTTTCTGAAACAAAACCTAAAACAAAAGTGCCTCATCGTATTCCTCCTGCTGCTTTTATATCAAACCCCACGTGGGTATGTCCCCTCTATCCAACTTCTATACGCTTCCCACCTTTATTCTATTAATCGTTGTCTGACCCCCAATCTAGAAAGAGCGGAGTATCCACTTTTTATACTTAGGTTTCATCAATCATCAGTAGTCTAGTGCGATGGGTCCCTCCTATTCACTTTTGTTTCATCTCTTTTCTTTATTTCCGCTGACCGAACAAACTTTTCTTCTTGATTTTACCGATCCACTAAAGTCTAGCCAACGTCCGAAACTAACTCACTTCAATGCCACCGACCAGACATTAAAGGAAGGTCTACACACCCAAATTCACAGTCTAATGCAGCTGGCCATACAATGCAATTTTATCCGTTTAGCCGTGTTTAGCTTATATCTTCGGATTTTACGCATACCACCTAATAAAACAATAAAAGTATATTATTAGTACAAATTCAAGCACTAGAAACTATAAATTAAGCGGTAAATATATATAAATTATTTCCATATCAAATACCCCCGAACCTATATTTTTCTAGTCATCGAGCAAAACTAATCTAAAAATAAAATAAAAATCCTAACTCACTTTCGCAGGAATCGCGACTACATTTAGCATATGTAATAAGCCTTTAAACCCATAGGTGTCCCTATCAGACGAGTTATAGTCTCGTGAGGGCTTACAATAGGTATACCCACAAAACCTTTACTCTAAATTCTAGCTACCTGCGAACGATTGAGGATACACACTAAACAAGCTATGTAGTTGACGTACTAAATTCTTTGACTATAAGAATAATTACCCTGTATGAATCCAATTGCTGTATACGAGTTTGCGATCAACGTACGAAAATTCATATAAGAATGCAAAACTCTACTCAAATAATCATTGAACATCCAAAACTGGATATAATTCACATTGCTTGAAATCAATAAAAATCAAACACAAAGATAGAATAGAAGATGAAAATAGAAGTAATGAATGGTGCATATGTTGACTAAGGTGAACGATGTTTCCCAAAATATTAGTATAAAGTCCGTCTCGGATGCTCCTATTTTTATTAATATTTATATACATAATATTTTCACGACTATATGATTAGATCTTTTGAATCTAAGCGCATGCTCCTTTTCAGCAGATTACATGATAGTTCCAATTGATCCTACATTCCACGCTTGCTTAGGCGACGTAGACAGGGAGAACACACATATATTGTTATCAAAGTGTCAATTTTTTTTTCAACAAAATTAAAATTCTAACGCATCCGAGATACGACCTTATGGAAATACTAGGGCCCCACCAAATCACCTAGATAAATGTAAAATTAAAAAATAAAAATAGAAAGTGATATGATTATGATGATTCCGAGATATGCTTGTTCAATGATTATCATGTTATCTCTAACACCTGAGTACATCCAGATATGAATAGACTATTTAGCTGGGCACACTAATTCTTATAGATAAGAGCTTTTCCATCTACCTAGAATGGTTAGTGTCATCCTGAATAATTCACAAGTTTCTAAATTTTGGAGTTTCTTTATTGGCATCAATTTTCGGAAACTCTACCCCCAAACCTAAATTTAACATTGTCCTCAATGTTTCAAACCGTGCAACCTAAACTGGTATGAAACAAATATAAATAGGAGAAACAAATGTAAATCAAAGAGAAGGGATTGGAACGTCTCACCTGATTGGCACAAGAAAAGCAGTATTCTCTGTAACATATATCAAACGATGGTAATAACAAAGGACACTGAAAATAAAATAAAAATAAAAACAAAAAGTCTAAAAAGAAAATAAAAACAAGAAAATAAAAATCTACCTACTGGATATGTACAGAAAGGATCCTATACACTAACAACCTGAAAATTTGGGGATCAACCCAAAATAAAATATATACAAATGACAGTTTAACAATTATATTATGGCAACACGGAGACACTGAAACTATCAAAAATAGAGGATTACCCCCAAACCAAGTTTTTACTACACTTGGAAGTGCGTAAAGAATAAAATATGGGGATAATATTGGGATTGGGGAAATATCAATTGGTTCATGCACGGTGTCAGGAACAGGCAAGTCCTCTGGGTATTTGGATGCAAAGTGATCCAACAAAACTTGAGAAGCACACAATTCTAACCCTAAATTAGGTAACTTTTGGAAGTCTAAGGGTCTAGAAACAACCTCTAAGTCGAGTGAATGATCTTGTGAGATAGATTCATCTATGAAATTAGGAAAATCATCTACACAATCATCCATAGGGTCATCTATATATTTTGTATGGAACATAGAGTCACTACAAGACTGATCATCATCAGCATATAATCTCTGACATTCCAGAACTCTCAATCTTTGTTCCAAACTAAGTGGTTTGTGTTTATAATACTTATCATATATCATTAGAGGTGATTATTCACTTACCATATGTGAATCAAGAACTTCCTCATGACGTGACCGATTCATATATTCCCTCAGTGTCATCTTAGATGACGCCTCCTGAGAAGGAGTCATCATCCTGGGAAAAGCACCTGAAAAGAAATACTAAAACAAAAACAAGTGAAAACGAAAAAGAAATCCGAAAAAAAATTGTACAAAATAATAAATAAATAAAAATAAAAACCTAAACTACGATTAGAAAATCAAAAATACTAATTACAATATTTCACAACCGTCCCCCAGCAGCGGCGCCAAAAATTGATAGGATTTTAGAATAGCCTATATAAATAAAGCGCAATCGCACGGTGTCTACAATGCAGACAACGGCAAGTACGGGTCGAACCCACAGGGAGGAGGGACAATACTGCAATTAATATCTCAATTAAACTAATCATAAATAATATTTTTGGACCTTTTAGAAATTTTAATGAACGAGAAAATTAAAAAATAAACTAAATTAATAAAACAACTAAGCAGAGAGAGTCGGCAACCAGGGTTTTTAGTATCCACCACTATTACTATTTAATTACTGAAGTGAAATATAACTCCTAAATATTTATCTATTTTTCGTTCTATCGACATCACCTCTTATATATATTAGAGTCACAAATATCACTGGGACACCCTAAGCATGACGCATCAAAAACTCTAAGTCTCAGCATACACCATCTAATTGTGTTAGCGAGAAAATTATACGAAACTAATTATAGGTTCACAAATAATACCTGGCTATTCTAAGCATACCCCATCTAAGGATTTAACCCAAGCATGAAATATCAAATAAGTAGACAAATATATTTGCTATCCTATTAATTATGCGCATATGTTACTGTATTGTACAGACCGGTGAAGCAACAACTAATTTAGATTTTCAAAATAACAATTGTATACCAAAAGCATGGAACATCAAAAACCTAGGCCAAGCATGTACCATCTAATGAAATCACAATTGTTTAATAAAAATTATTAAATCAATAAACAAAATCATGGAACTAATCTTATCCAAATCATAATAGTCTGTACCAAATACTTCAATTTAATTGGTCTAAATTTTTTAAGTAGTTTCAACATAAACCCTAGCTAAAAAATTAGTGAGACATGAAGATGGATTTCTTAAAACCCATAAAAAGCAATTAAGAAAAGTAGAGATAAAAAAATATCACTGTGTTTCCGGTTCAAAAACAGCTCCAGAAAAACGTTACCAGAGTACAGCCGTCAATTCCCTTTTTTTCTTCTTCTTTCACGCACAACCTTTTTCTTCTTTTTTTTTCCAGCCTACTTCTTCTACTCCCTCAACAGAACTCGGGCAATGGCAGACAAGAGTCTCTCTCTGTCTGTCCCCTTTCTTCTCTCCCTTATGTCTCACTGTCTTTGTCTCCCTACTCTACAACCTAGGAGCACCTCCCTTTCGTTCTTTCTTTTCCACCTACTTTCTAGGTCTTCCCCTAAAGAAATCCCTAGGTTTTCTTTCTCCCTAGCCTTCCTCCCATCTCCCTCAATAACCAACCGTACCCCACCTGCTTCTCTCTCCCTTACGCTTTTCTAAAACAAAACCTAAAAAGAAAAGTGCCTCACCATACTCCTCCTCCTTCTTTTATATCAAACCCCACGTGGGTATGTCCCCTCTCTCCAACTTCTATACGCTTCCCACCTTTCTTTTATTAATCGTTGTCTGAACCCCAATCTAGAAAGAGTGGAATATCCACCTTTTATACTTAGGTTTCATCAATCATCAGTAGTCTAGTGCGATGGGTCCCTCCTATTCACTTTTGTTTCATCTCTTTTCTTTATTTCAGCTGACCGAACACACTCTTCCTCTTGATTTTACCGAGCCACTAAAGTCTAGCCAACGTCCGCAGCTAATTCACTTCAAAGCCACCGAACAGACATTAAAGGAAGGTCTACACACCCAAATTCACATTCCAATGCAGCTGGCCATACAATGCAATTTTATCCGTTTATCCGTGTTTAGCTTATAGCTTCGGATTTTACGCATACCACCTAATAAAACAATAAAAATATATTATTAATACAAATTCAAGCACTACAAAATATAAATTAAGCGGTAAATATGTATAATTTATGCACATATCAACTTCATCTCAACTCCACTCAATTCACGACATCAACTCAACAACATCATTTCTTTGTAACTCCCATTCTCTAATATCTCCTCACATCAAAGCCACCAGCAACCGATCTGTTCTTTGCCTTATAATATCGATCTTGAAACTGCACCATCATTATCACTTAAATCTCTACTAATTTCAAATCCACAAAAACCTTAACTCTATTTCAGATCAACACCACCACCAAATATGTCATTTCAACAATGAACTCATACAACTCATCTCTGTTTCATCTAATATTTCAAATAAAACCCATCAAAAATAAAGAAAACACCAACAACAGAAAAACTTCTTTCTCCGGGAGTTATCTTTACTCATATTTTATCCATCTTCACTTCTCTGTAGATCTAAAATCAAAACCATTTTAATCTTCCATCTTCAACAGCATACCCTTACTCTCAAACCAAAAATTCATAACAAACCCTTTCTAATCTCGAGCGGACCAGAAATTCATTTTGATGGCGTGAGTCTTGTGAGGGAGCGACCAAAAAGTTAAGAAAGGTAGATGCCTAACTGATTAGGGCATTAGACTCGGTTTTCTAGGATATAATAGAAATGGATTTATACAACCTAGTTGATGAATATAACCACCCCTGTTTGGTTGCACGTATCCTTGGCCTGAGTCCCAATAACACTTTCCTGTGAAATGACCATTATGCGCTTTTTGCACCTATTTCTTCTTCTTTTGCATCATATGAATCCGAAGCACGTAAGAACTCAAATAGACGTAAAACACATCATTCACAAGAAAAATAGCAAATAAAGAATAAACAATTATAATATTAAATCAAGGTGTTTTAGACACCTATAAAATTCCCTCACACTTAGGCTTTGCTAGTCCTCGAGTAAACTAAACTAAAGTAAACTATTCTAACTAAAATATAACAACTCCGTTTCGTTAAGGATACAGTCACACTTAGCAACTTGTGACAATCCTTTAAACCTCTAGGTGTCCCTAGTGAACAAGTTATAGTCTCGTGAGTGTTTACATGAGATTTACCCACAAAGCCTACTCCAATCTTTCAAATATTCCAAAGCACATGCATCCAAAGAGCTAAAAGGACATAAAGTTTTTGCACATTAATAATAAAAAGTTATATGTATCAAAAAATATTTTTCTCATGTTAAGTCTTGAGTTAGGAGAAAACCATTATATGAAAGAATTCAGGTTCAAGAGCGATTGTTTTCGGCTTCTGCCTCACCAATAGGGTTTTATGAATTTGCACTCAAAAGACGAATTTTATGGTTCTCATGTGTGCAGGCAAGAATGAAGTTAGAAACCATGCACACGTTGAATGGTGGAAAGGGAAAACCTCCCGAATTATATATGAATATCTCGTAGAAATATGAGAAGAAAGATACATGTTTTCTGATGATCTCTACGAAAGGAAATCAACCACTATGCGAGAATGGGAATGCTCACTCACCTTCTCAACCAATATACAATCAGCACCACTCTCACAACATCATATAGAAACGTCTTCGGCTTCAACAATATACGATGAACTCTCGAACTTCATAGAACTTCAACAATTTCTAAATCTTTTCTTCTCAAATTCTTGTTGCTTGAAACTTCTTTATAGATTTCTTCTTTCCCACGGCCTCAGTGAATAAATACAAAATTAAATATACACAAGAACAATAAAAATATTTTTTTCCTGATTTTTTTGATTTTTTTTTGATTTTTTGATTTTTTTTCCGTTTTTTAGACAATAAAATAAGAAATAGAAACTCAAAAATAAAAATAAAAATAAAATATGATGACCTAATATGGATGTGGGGAAAGGACTTTACCACTTGATTCTTCACAACTTAAATTGCCTCAGTATCATAAACTTCACAAAAATTCACTTCTTTTGATTTCTTTGCTCTTGTACTTTAGTCTTCAACTAGGATATAGAATTCTGCTCCTTGTAGTGTTGCTTGTAAACCTTGAACTCAATTCAGGCCCAACAACCAATCTCAGTTCTGGTGTTCCATTTCTCAAAATATTTTCACCAAGAACACCAACACTACTCTTTCAAGCAGTGTTACTGGAAACGACATGGATAACCAAACATCACCAAGTCTCTCAAATATGATGAAGAGACCCTTGTTGACGTACAAGAAGACGTGACTACCACATAGAAGGAAATACTTCCTCCTTCCAAGACTCGTACCGAGCAACCACTTCTAAAGCAACACAAGTATTATATGGAGCAAGCCAGAAACGCCTCCAAAGTTATTGTGCTAATGCTAACACGTCTAGAGTCCACGTCCAAAGAGATAAAAGATAAGTTCGTCTCCCCCCTGATCTGGTACCAGGAAAACAATCCACAACAAAATTTCAACATTAGTGGAATTCTGGAAAAGTCCCTACAAAAAATCATGAAAATAAAGATGAAGCCAACCAACTTTCCAGATGCTACCAACGTCAGCACATCCAGAATCAACATTCGATCTGATGACGAGATCCTCATTCAAAGAAAGCAACCAAGGATCCAGCGACCAAGTTTCGTCATTCATAAAGGTCTAGAGAGACCACTACCACTACCATTTTGTGGACAAAAGTGTTTTCTAACGCTTCATCAACAACAACCATGTAGATCCAGACTGCGACATGATTATGGGATGTCCGTGAATACACAGGAACAAGGCAAGGCTGGAAGCATCTCTGGAGAAATTCTTACCAAGGGGCCTTCCTGTAGGCGCCAACAAGACATCAAACCCTAAAGATTGCTCAGCTCCAGAACATCATCAAACAACGTACCTAGATTTCGCCGTACACCTATGGATTTCGTCTACAAGAAAGTCTTGTTCAGCAACTCTCTTTACAACCAGTTGTCCCACGTCCCACCAAGGCTTGGGGACTTGACTCGAATATCAACCTTACCGTGCCTTGACAATGTGAACGAGAAGCTGATCATTTTTAAAAATTTGTTAAATGGATAAGGTCGTCTCTACTGAGAAAATTAAAACCGAGAGCCCAATCATCCTTAAAATGTTTCATCAACCTGAGATACCGAAACCTAACCCATTCCAAATCGGACACACTACTATATCTCCTTGGAAAATCCATATCTAATCATTAAAGCTATATTAGGTGGATGTTATAAACTCGTCAATATTGATAAACCAAAAGGGGTAGTTGTTCATGGCAAGTGTATTAATGTTATCAAGACTTAAGCACTCCACCACCCCTGACAAGGCTATCAAGGCTTAAGCACCTTGCTACCCCTATCAATATTTTCATGTTTTTACGCAATATTTGTAATTCATCTAAAATGTTTACAATATCTTGCATTCATACTTAGGACTTCAATTTATTAAACAAAGTATTATTTCTCTCTAAAAAAATCCTTTGCAAACCATTCAAAATTAACCTACTCAAAATCCCAAAATAAAACCAGAGAAGAATCAGGTATCTCAGAAACACATAAAAACCCTCAAAACTTACTACTTAGAAAGGATCTTTGAGGACGCCATCATCATATTCTCTCTCCACCAGTGCAAGGGCTTCAATTGTAAGCCTCAACTCCCTGGATAGTCCTTCAACATCGTCTCTAGCCTTGGTAACCGCTTCTAAGCCAGAAGACGCGTCTATTTCCTTAAAGTTATCCTGGATGGATCTCGTATGATGATGAAGCCATCCAACACCAAGCTTATCTGTCTCAGCTTCCTCCAAGAGCCAGATCCTGTCAAACTTAAATTCGAAGTCAACTCCAGCGTTCATATATTGCATTGGGGCAGTTTTCATCACATTGGCATCCTACACAATGACACCACTTGGAGCATCATCTTCAACAACTGCATCTGAAGGAATACAAGAACCACACTTGGGGACTGAGGATTTGGACAAGATCCCCTCGCTGTCAAGAATCTCTCCATCCTATAAGGGATGGTCAACCAGACAGTCACAACCTTGACAAGGCCCTTCACTCTCCAAAGATATGCCACAAAGGTATATTCACCTCTCCCAACTAAGTCGTCAGATATGATAAGCGCCTTTCAACCATGAAAAAGCTGAGATGCGTCCCAAGTCTACTCCATAAAGTGCAACTTCGGTAACCAGAAAGAAGTACTACTGGGGACTGCTCCCGTAGCCTTTCCCCTATGACAATCAAGGATTCATAAGATAGCTCAAGAGACACCTCCGGTAACATAATCTTCGAAGACACCCGTAGCATCCCGTCAGCAACATGACACCTTTCACCTCATCCTCTTCGCCCTCTACGTCTTAGGGGGACTTCGCCTATATGAACATTCCAAGCATTTCGTCATCACTATCAGAAGGATAAAATAATCTTACGAGACAAGGGATCATGATAAGACATAATTTCATTCAGCCAATGATCACGAAAACATCCCAGTTGCAACTCAACATCCTGGGCACCAACAAGGATCCAACTTAAATTCAAGTTGTTGTTCCAGCCTTGGCACGCGAAGACAACAACAATAGAAAGTATCAACCTTCCTGGCCACCCTTGCCTGATCATACCCTAGAGGCATGGGATCATGGTGATACTATTAAATCATCCCTCGTCTATTAGAAGTCCAAAGTAGTTACACTGAAGGGTTCTTCAATCTTAGAGATTTAACACAATCATTTCCTTCGACCAGAGTATTTGATTAATAACAGTAGTAGCAATAAGACCTCACACTCGTATTATCCTGAAAAGAGCGGGATACACCACTGCTTACATCAGCTTCAACAATACTAGACTGCCAATTTGAGATAAACAATAAAGTCAAATTCACCCTCCCAAAGGCAGACGATGCTAGCAAAGAAGAGAATAGAAACACATGTTCCCCGGAGTTACCAAGTCCGAGAAGGAGATGGTCTCTTACTTGTACGTCCATACACAACCTATCACTTGTATGTCCAAGTCAAGACCCTCTGCTTTTCCGCCCAGCCGTGGCCTCATCTCTTGCTTGACCGACCATGTGAACTTGTGTACTCGTACTTACAAACCTGAATTACTGATGTTGCATCCCAGATGATGATATTATACCTCTATACATCCCTGTCAATCATCCCTAACTGGAAGATCCATCAACGTGATGATATTCTGAGTTCAAGCTTATTGCAATATCTCTGGTAATATCTAATAACTAAGCCTTGTTGTTTTATTGTAGTTAATATTAAATCTCAAAATTCTGTAGAATTTCACGCTCAATTGAACAATATTGGATCACTAAAGTATCTATATAACTTTATATAGAACTTAAATACGAGTTTACATCTTACTGTTCTGATGGCAGCAATGCCTCAATACCAATCTTAGTGTTTTGACGGCAGCAATGCCTCAACATTCAATCTTAGTGTTCTGAAGGCAGCAATGCCTCGACATTCAATCTTAGTGTTCTGAAGGCAGCAACGCCTCAACACCCGTCTTAGTGTTATGACGGCACCACTGCCTCAACACTCGTCTTAGTATTCTGAGGGCACAACTTCCTCAACACTCGTCTTAGTATTTTGACGGCACCACTGCCTCAATATTCGTCTTAGTGTTCTGACGGCACCACTGTCTCAACACTCATCTTAGTATTCTAACGGCAATACTGCCTCAATACTCGACTTAGTGTCCTGAAGACACCACTGCCTCAACACTCATCTTAGTATTCGTACGACACCACTTCCTCAACACTCGACTTAGTGTTCCGACGACAACAATGTCTCAACATTCATCTTAGTGTTCTGACGGCATTATTGCCTCAATACTCTCTACAACCAACTAATGTTCCAAATACCTTCCCATTGTTGTTACAGTAGAAGAAGAATGCTCTAAATACCTAAGATTACAATCGTAGAACGAGAAAAACTTGTTCATCCAACTGCTACTCTTATAATAATATTTAACCATTAAACGATAAAAGCCATATTTTGTTTCGTCTAGAGGACCACCATCTAGTGCTTACCACACAACATTACTCATTCTGCGCTAAGCAGAGTACTTAATGTAGATGGTGGGTTTTTGAAAAGGGCATGAATTATAAAATTACCCTGCCTGGCTGCAGAAATATAATAAATGAATTTCTGACCCGACATTAGAATTATGGATACGTACTTTTTTCTTATATTCCGTGAGAGAATTGAGAATATGTATTCAGCTTATATCTATATTATCCTTGTAACTCTTTTATATGTGAATGCGCCTACAAAATTTCAAGGCTTTACCCAGCTGAACCCTCGTTATTTCATGTGTGTCCATGCAAATTACTTGAATTAATTGGAACATATTGATTATGGAAAATTATGAACATTCGGAATGAATGCTATGTCATCTCTGAATGAAAACGAAAATTAGATGTATACCATCTAAATGTAGAGTCGCATTGAACACTATCTCAAGTCGCAAACTTCCATGGCGGAATTCCTTGAATGTGTTTTGTATGCATTGTACAAAGGCCAAGCATAATGCCAACATTGAATCTCATGCGACTAAGACTAGCCCATATTAAAACATCAACGACCAACACCTAACACCAGCGCTAACTAATTAGTACTACAGTCAGGCCTAGTATCAACGCTAGCTAGTTAGTGCTGCCAGCAGCACTAGCGCTTGTATTAGCAGCAACGGTAGCGTCTGCACTAAGAGTTTCTTCTCACCTCTTCCTTGTACACTCCAATGCTTGATGCGTTATCTCCACTTGCTTGTGTCAGCATTACTCTTTGCTACTACAGCCAACACTGGTCCATAGCCTATAACACTCACATGCGATATTATGGCTAGCATAAATTGCATGTTGCAAACATACCATGTGAAGTTAGCATAAAACCTGTTGGTAGAAGTATTATTCACGTGTTTTGAGTCTATGACTCTACTAAATCCTATGAGAAATCAAGACAATTACATGGGGGGATTCTTCATGGGGTTTTGTTTTGGTGGTTACAGCAACATGCGGCGTGGCAACACCCCATGATGAGAAAGTTACAAAGTAGTGGTAAGGTTGAAGCAGTTAATTGAGTAATGGAGTAATGGTTTCCTGAAAATTCCAGGGTGGTTATACCATTATCCCACAACCTCCATCTCTCCACTACCTCCACTACTTACAATGAAATCGCGTGTTCCCAAACTATTATAAATAGGCTACTTAGCCATTCAAAAAACAAGACAAGCTTACCATTCTCTCACAAGCTCTGTTATTCTCTATAGTTCAACATCTCTACACAAAATTCATCATATTTATTTCCTTCAATTTTTTCTGCTTCCCTCCCCTAAGATCAACCCATTTTCTCTAGTTATGGTCGAAGAAGGACAAAACAGCCACTTTCGTAGTTTAGGCTTGTCCTGTACTATTTTGATTTCCGAATCTAAAGAAAGTACTTTTACAGTACATTGTTTTTCCTAGAACCAAATTTTAGGTACCAACAAACATAAAGAAAACTGACTTCTTGTCTTAAAGGGGAAAATAAACCAACTTGCAAATGGACGATTCAAGAAGAACAACTGATGATAACCTTTAGATATAATTCTGAAGAATATTATAATAATTCTACTGTTGTGATCTTAGAATTCAGGCGAGTCAGTTCTATTCGTTTATCATCATGATCTCATGTCTAACACAAGTCTTATCTTCTTCGCCGAAGGAGGTATCATTACAGAAAAAAATAATCACAATAATTAAATTAAATTAAAATAATAGATTGAATAGAAAACTGAAATTAATTTTTTTCATTAGATCACGAGATTGAATCTTCATCACTCCACACATACAACAGAAAGAGAACTCAAAATTAAAAATGACAAATTTATATAAAAGAAAAGTGGAAAAATCTTTAAATTATTTATTTTTTTCAGTTGAATTAAACCTTGAGGATTTTAGCAGGTCTAACAACAAGATTTTCTCTAGTAATAACTTCTCTACCATGAGCTTTATAATCATAATTACAATCATGACGATCTGAATATCTATGTCATGGAAAAAATAATTCCCCACATATGCATCTAAATCCTGTTAATCCAATATTTTCCCGACAACCTGATCATCAATTTATCTCTCGAACCATTTTCTTCTTCACTGGTTTCTTTTCATCGATTTTACTAATCAAATCATCACTCTTATTAATTAACTGGCAAATCTGAATCACTAATGTCTTAATTGAGTTAGATCTGAATTTTTCTGATGATTAAAAAGTCAGACCTTGAACAACAACTTTCTTTGATAGTTTCCCTTCCTCTTGTTGTATAATTAAATCAGATTCATTTGGAGACTGGTTCGAGCTGGATTTTAATGACACTCATGACAGATCACACCACCCACGTGTTCCCATCTCAGCTGGCCTTCCAGCCTGTTCTCCACTGGTCATTTCACGTGCTATGTCAGTCTGTTTTGACAGTTAGCCTCTGATTGATTTGCTTCATATAAAAACAATTCTGTAAAGAATTTTTTGATTATAACAATTATAAATAATACAAGAAGAGAGTGTTCTCTATGGTAATAAAATAGAGAATTCAATCATGGTATCAGAGCGAGTTTAAGCTTCTTGATCATTTTTTTTTTCAAAAGAGAAACGATTCTGAAGATTAAAAACTCTGTCTACAATCATTCAATCATCTTTAAATCTCTCCTGATCTAATCTTTCTTGATTGAAGCTCTTTTTATTGATAAAATCTTCATTTCCTGATCAAATCTACGTTTCTTGATCAAATATTTGTTTCTTGATCAATTCCTCGGTTCTTGATCAAATCTCTGTCTATAATAAATTCTTTAATTCATCTCATTCATGATGGAAACCTTCCCATCTTCAACATTAATGGAGAACCCTACCTCCAATTTACTCTTTAAAGTACCATTAAATCAACTGACAAATTTTGTGAGTCTCAAGTTGAAGGAGGATAACTAATTAACATGGAAAAATTTGCTAAATCCGATCATTCAAAAATACAAATTGAAGAAATTTTTAGATGGCTCATTTGTATGTCCACCATAATATACAAATCTCAGAAATCAGCAAAATAGAATTGAAATCCATTTTACACTGATTGGGTGGATGAGGATTCCACCATCACAATGTGGATCAACTCCACTATATCTGAGTCAGTGATTCCCTATTTCTCAAATTCAAGTACTTCTGCTGCTCTATGGAATGGTATAAAAGAGATATTTGGTAGAGCTTCCTCTACTCATTCCATCCAATTAAGAACAAAGTTGTTGTCTATTACTCAAGGTACCAAAACTACCTCTACTCTTATCAATGAAATAAAACATTTGTCTGATCAGTTGGCTGCTGCTGGTGAGGTTGTTTCTGATAAAGAGTTGGTGGTAATAACTCTTAAATATCTTAATGAAGAATACATTCCATTTGCTACTTCCATGAGGCACATGAATCCTCCTGTCACTTGTATTGAGTTGCATAACAATTTGCAAAGTGAGGAAACAGTAATCCAAGAAAGAGTGAAACAACAAAAGGAAGACCATGTGCTAAAGCATTGGTAGCAAATTATGGAAGAGGTTACTCAAGAAATTCTTACTCAAATTCTAGAGGAAATCACAGGAACTCATCAAGAGGTTCATATCTTGGACAAAGATATCCAAATCCATCAATATTTCAAAGACAAAATGCTAGCAGGGGTATCTATCAAAATGACAAACCTATTTGTCAAATTTGCAATCATCCAGGGCACATAGCAACTACTTGTACACAAAGGCTAAATTTCACATATCAAGGAAGAGAACCACCATCTAATCTCAGTGCCATGCTTGCAGCAGCAAACATTTTTGATGAGGAAGAATGGCTAGCTGATAGTGGTGCAACACATCATATTACTGCAGACAACAAGGTCTTACAGGAAGCAACTGCATATGATGGTTCACAGACTATTCAAACATCCAGTGGAGAAGGTATGTTGATTACTCACCATGGACACTCTAGTAAACTTGCTAATTCACATTCTTTTGTTCTTAATGATGTTCTAGTTGTGCCTAAGGCATCTCATAATCTTCTATCCATTCACAAGTTTACTACTGATAATCAATGTTCCTTAACTCTTGATTCTAATGGTTTCTATGTGAAGGACCAGATGTCTGGGAAACTTCTTTTCCAAGGTCCTCATAGGAATGGTCTGTACCTAATATCATTTACTCCTGCTTCTCGAGCACCACATGCTCTAGCATCTACACTAAGTGATCATCTAATTCTGCATAGGAGGTTTGGACATCCATCTTTCCAAACAATGCAAAAGATATGTTCTCTTCTACATTTTCCAAGTCCACTCAATAAGCCTTTTCATGTCTTGATTGTAAACTGTGTAGAAGCAATAAACTGCCTTTCAAGCTGTCTACTTCTCTAGCTGTAAAACCTCTACAACTATTATATATTGACCTATGGGGTCCCTGTCATGTAGCTTCAGCATCTGGTTTTTTGTACTATGCTAATATCATTGATGAATATACAAAGTATTGCTGGCTTTTTCCTTTGTCCACCAAATATCCCTTTAAACATACCTTTGTCTCTTTTGTGACTAGAATAGAAAACCTATTATCTACACATGTGGTCACTATTAAAACTGATAATGGAGGAGAATCTCTTAATAATTTTCTAAAGGATTTCTGTACAACAAAAGGTATTACTCATGAGCTTACCTGTCCTCATACTCCTGAGCAAAATGGAGTGGCTGAGGTAAAGCATAGGCATCTACTTGATATCACAAGGACACTACTGTCACAATCTAGCTTACCTACTTCTTTTTGGGTTGATGCACTTCAAACATCTAATTTTGTGATCAACAGACTACCTACAAGGTCTATTGCTTACATGTCTTCATATCAGAAATTATTTGGGAAGTCACCAGATTATGCATTCTTGAAAGTTTTTGGATGTGCTTGCTTCCCATGGCTGAGGCCTTATACTTTTAACAAATTGCAACAGAGGAGCAAATGTTGTGTGTTCATAGGATATAACTTACATCACAAAGGTTATAGATGCTTAGATCCTAAAACTGGAACTGTCTTTATATCTAGACATGTATCCTTTGATGAAATCTCCTTCCCATACATAACATTGATTTCTTCTGATTCTACTGAAATATCAACATCAGTACCTGTTGCATCACCAACTGCCACTCTGTCTACAGAACAATATGTTCTTGTTGCATTACCACATGACACTATGTCTCCAAACCAGGCTGTTCCTGCTGCTATCTTGACAGATCCATCAACTCATGTTCACAACAGTCATAACATGCTCACAAGAGGTAAAGCTGGCATTCGCAGGCCCAAGTCATACTTGTCCACAGAATATCCACTAAACAGTGCTCAGCACAGTCATATCAGTACCAACTTGCATTAGTACAGCCCATAAACAAGAAGTCTGGGGAGTGGGGACCAAAAATGAATACCAAGCACTTAAGGAAGCAGGTACATGGTCCTTAGTGGACTCAGAGGGCATTGATAATTTGGTGGGATGCAAGCGGGTATTTAGAGTCAAGTACAAACCAGATGGAACGGTGTATAAACACAAGGCCAGATTAGTGGCTAAAGGTTTTCATCAGAAACCAGGCTTGGACTATGAAGCTACTTTCATCCCAGTTGCTAAGCCAACCACTATACGGGTAATTCTTTCTCTTGCTGTTCAATTTGATTGTGAGATACATCAACTTGATGTATCTAATGCGTTCTTACATGGTGACCTAAAGGAAGTGGTCTATATGACTCAGCCGCCTGGCTACATTGATAAAACCAGGCCCAATGCAGTCTGTCTTTTACATAAGGCCATTTATGGGCTTAAACAAGCGCTCAGGGCCTGGTATGAAAAGTTGAGTTCAAGCTTGATTCAACTAAACTTTGTTCATTCAAAGTCAGACATTTCATTGTTTGTTTGTCATCAAGGTTCGCGAATTACTCTAGCGTTGGTATATGTAGATGACATACTCTTAACGGGCAGTTCATCGGATCATTTAAACTGTGTCATCAAGCAACTACAAGTTTCATTTCCAATCAAGGACTTGGGTAATGTCCATTACTTTCTGGGCCTAGAAGTTAGGAGATATGCAGCCTCATTATTTCTTTGCCAGACCAAATACACTGTTGATTTGCTTCTTAAGTACCATATGGATGGCTGCAAACCATGCCACACTCCTCTAGCTACATCTATGTCTCTGGGTAAAGACTCAGGCACATTGTTAGCTCATCCGACTGAGTATCGGTCTTTAGTCGGGGCTCTCCAATACTTAACTTGGACACGTCCGGATATTTCTTATGCGGTGAACTTAGTATGTCAGTTCATGCATATGCCAAGAACAACGCACATGGAGGCTGCTAAGCGAATTCTTCGGTACTTAATAGGAACCTTAGCCATGGTTTGCTCTATACAAAAGGTACTACTTCTCTAACAGGCTTCTCAGATGCAGATTGGGCCGGTTCAGTTGATGATCGACGCTCAACTAGTTGATACTGTGTCTTCTTGGGCTCCAATATAGTGTCTTGGTCATCCCGAAAACAGACCACGGTTGCCAGGTCCAGTACGGAGGCGGAGTATCGGACGCTAACCCACACAACAACTGAATTGGTTTGGCTATGTTATCTACTTCAAGATCTGCATTTTCAACTCACAGGAGTACCACGCAAAGGATGTGACAACATCAGTTCAATTAGCTTGGCTTCAAACCCAATACAACATTCTCGGATGAAACATGTTCAACTCGACTACCATTTTGTGCGAGAGATGGTTCAGGAACGTTCCTTGGATGTCTTTTATGTGCATACTACTACTCAACTGGCGGACATCTTAACAAAGAGCCTTCCTGGTCCAAGATTCAGTGTCTTGAGTTCCAAGCTCAAGGTCATTCCCATACCCTTAGGCTTGAGGGGGGATAATGACACTCATGAATGATCACACCACCCACGTGTTCCCATCTCAGCTGGCCTTCCATACTGGCTTTCCAGCCTGTTCTCCACTGGTCATTTCACGTGCTATGTCAGTCTGTATTGACAGTTAGCCTCTGATTGATTTGCTTCATATAAAAACAATTCTGTAAAGCATTTTTTGATTGTACAATTGTAAAGAATACAAGAAGAGAGTGTTCTCTCTGATAATAAAATAGAGAATCAATCAGATTTTGTATTTGTTGTTGAGATTTCGATCTTTGATGATGATTCGAAGCACGTTTGATACATATTTTTGGTTGATGTTGCCACAAACACCACAATTATTGAAGATTTAAGAATTCGATCATCTTCAAGTTGGTTTCTTCTTTATCTCTTTGAGCAATTTTTTTTATTTTTATTTTTTCTTTTCTCGTGAAATGAAATTTTCAGATTTTTTGAAACAGACGAGGAGGAGGAGGAGGAGGAGGAGGAGGAGGAAATGAATAAGAAGAAAAGGATGAGATTTTTGAGTTGGAGATAATGTATTAGATGGATTATTTCTTAAAAATTATTTTTAGGTTTTCGAGAAAGAATTATTTAATGGTCCGCAATAGCGATGAATGTACACCTTTGATGACCTTTAATTTGTATGTTGAATTTATAAAGTTATCCTTAGTGGGTGTTTGTTAAGATTTATATAGGTTGACAAAGACCAATACCTTTTGTTTGCTGGTCGTGTCGTAATCAACCAAAATAATCGAGTTCTTACTCTTCCAAAATAGATTAGAGTATAGCAATAAGAACAAGTTCGTTCCCACAGAGAGGCAATTAAATTGTTATTATTCTTAGTTACGCAAGTAAACAGGGGGGTTTTATCTTGTGAATTAAGCTAAATTAAACTAAAGCAAACTAAAGAAAATTAATAGAAGCGTGTATCAGGGAGAGAAGCATTGGTTAGAGAATTCATCGTCCGTTTTCCAACATGTTATCAATCAAAGCATACTCGACATTCATCATTAGTAATACCAAGAACCCTAAAGTAGCCAGTTATCTCGTCTACTTCGGAAAGACTCCTAATATCATCAAAGAATGAGTACCTCCACCCTTTGAATTCTTAGCACCGGATAACCTGAGTGAGTACCTCCACTCGAGTTTAACCCAATGATATCTATGGTCTATGTGAATTGAGGTTAATCTAAATAACCCGGCGCAATTCGCCACTCGGATTTAATTTAGGTCAAGCTTCTACACATACATGCATGGCAATTTTAAGTATTGTTAGCAAATATGTTATACTACTTGTAACCGGAGTCCCTCGACAGAATCGACTCCCAGAACTCCAGTCTAGTTATAAATATCAATGCCTTTTTACTTAATTCTAGACTCAAACAAATCAGCAATCAATCATATATCATTATACTTAGTAGAACATGAATGATATTAAGAGCAACATGAAATTATGAGATATGCGCCATTCAATTAATAAACATGTCTTCAAACATCAGATTACATCCCTAACCAATATGAAAGGTTTTAGCTCATCATGGGTTTCTCAAAACCCATGGAAAATAATTAAGAAAAGTATAATCAAACCCGTAAAGATAGCGAAGAATTGTTGCTCCGAAGTCCAACTGCCGAAGTAGCCAGCAGCACCAAGTTACGCCTCTTCTACTCTTTCTTCTTGCTGTGTTCTTTTCTTTTGCTGTCCGTGTTATGATCCCCCCCTCCAAAACCTAATCTCCTGTATACTTAATGTGTTTCACGTGATGTCCTATCCAGCAGCAAACTCTCCCTACGTGAGTTTTGTTCCAGCCGTCAAACTTGTTCGGTTGCCTCTTGTGTAGCCCAATTGTGTAGCCAACTTGTATACGTGAACCTGACCCCCAAATATCTCTTGGGCCTCCAATATTTGCTGAAGCTACCTCCCCAAAGAGCTTGCCATGAGAAAGGCCTGAGTTCTTTTTATAGAACTTGAGTTAGCCACTTTTAGGAAACCGACTAGGAATAGGAAATGTGCTAGGTTTCCTAATTCCAGCCCCACAAGTTATGGCAGCTCCAAAGCTTTCCTAATCCCATAGAACCTCCACAAGCTAGCCATGAGTCCACCAAGGTTAGCCATATTCCATTCGGACCACTCTAGCTCAACAACACCTCCACATGACCACTTAGCACAAGCGCACTTTTGCTTCGGCCAACTTAGCGCCTAGGCGCTGGCAGCACCAACTAGTTAGCCACCATGTGGCTTTGCCCATAACTTCCTCATACGAGATCAGAATGACCTCGTTCTTTTGCCGTTGGCTTCGTAATTCAATTTCCTACACTCGGGAGGGTGAAAGGCATAAATTAAGCAGAGTTTTACGGGATCCTCGGTAATTCCTCTCATACAGCTCCATTCTGCGGGTTTCTGAACTGTAACCTGAAAAGACGACTAAACTTCGAAAGTAATCAAAATACCTAATAATTCACTCAAATATAGCACATAAGGGTCAGGAAAAACTACTTTAAATGTATGATTTATGCACCTATCATTTGCCTATATATTTTGGTATATTTTATTTCAAAAAGAGTTCCAGGGTTTATGATATTTCAACCCAATTCAGCCGAATAAAGTGATGTTTTATTTATTTAATTTCATTTTTCGGATAAATTTTTGTTTTAAAACAGTGTCCAGGAGATCACCGATCACGTACCATAACTTACAAGTAAGGAACCCATGTCATATACCGAGTCCGATGAAAATTATTTTTATAGTGGGTCTTTATATACTAAGGTGGGGGTTTTATCTTGCACTCGGTCTAAAGAGTCCATCTGAACCAATGAGAAAAGTAGTTTAATGACTCAATCAATCAGAGTTAAATAAGATAACGTTCACCCACCAATTAGAAAGAGGATTATAGTCACCGTTAAATATATAAACAACATGTAATATGGTGATTTCATTTTGTATCACCTTTAATATTGTTGATATCGTATTTTTATCTCTGAGTGGTATAGTTTTATATCGGACGATATATACCATGCCAATATCGTATCAATCCGTGTCGTTCGAGACACGTGGATACGACTTGATGTTGAATGATATAGAATGAAAAAGTATAGAAACATTAAGGCATGCCAAAAAAAGTTACAACAATTTGAAAAAAATAAAAAATGTTACTGTTCAACATTTATATTAGACTTTTTTTTTTCAAATACGTTAGCTAACTTTAATAGTCAAGATGATACATAGTCTCAATATCCACACGATGAATACAATTCGAAAATTTGATAGTTCAAGCCAGCAAATTCATTCCATGGCATTCAATGATCAATCTTTTTCTAAAGCGAAGAATCGATGGAGTTTTGTTCAACCGTTCAATATCCAAAAGCATGAATGTCGTGATAAATGAGAAGAATCCTTTGAAGTTTCATCCAATTCTTACATATATCCTCTACAAACTAGATATCATCTAAAAAAACAATCTACTACGTTATTCAAATTTTAAAGAAGTTAACTCGAACTCTAATATCTTTTCTCATTATTGTTATGACCATTGGAGATGATAAAATGTGCTCATTCATAGATAACATAATAATTTAATTAAATTATAATATTTTTAGGATCCAATGGTTCAATTAACTTTATTTACCTTATTTTTTGTACTTAAAAGTGCACTTAAATATTTAGTATATTCAAATCTATATGATGGAGGACGACAATATCTTAATTTGACTGAAATTCCTAGTTTGGGTAATTATCGGTCATTATCACCGTGATGCGTGTCGTGGGTATAATAATTACTATTTTTACTAACAAGTAATATAATGGTAGTAAGTGATGTTCCCACGAGAAATTGTGTAACTAAGATGTTATTGGGATTAGCAGAACAGTCACAAAAAAAATACTAAGACGACTGGTTTATTAATTAAAAAGATAATAAAATGACTAGGGAATCTTTCGTTGTTATCGAACACTCTCCAAACTAGTGTATTCATCTATCTCTTATTAACCACATCCTGTCACCCATCAAAATTATACAAAAAAGATAAAAAGATATGTTACAAAAAACCAAGGTGTTTCCGTGTTTATGGTAACTCTAATCTCTTTGGTCCTAGCTTCTCCTACCTCTTTGTGATATCAAAAAAATTCAAAATATAATTAGAAGTGTCTCTAAAATAGTACCAAAATATTAGAAATGTCAATGCATCGAATCCCGTGTCAAAACTAAAAACCAAAAACTACGGTAAAGCTCATCCAAAAGAAAGCCCAAAAAAGTAACTTCTTAAAAACAAAAATCAAATCCAAATTGTTTTAGTGTTTTGACCATAACTTCCTCGTTATGTATCAGAATGATTTCATTCTTTTTTCGTTGTTTCATTATCTACAAAATAGAGGTGAATATTTTAGAATTTTTAAACGAATTCCACTTGATGTTTGATGCGTCTTCACTTCTTTGACCATTTTAGTATTCTTTAACTCATTTTTGGTGATTCGGCCTAACTAAAGTCATAAACTAGAAAACAATTATAATACAACTTAATTCATGAAAATATAGAAAATAAACATATGAAATTCATAACAAAAATAAATAAATTATGCACTTATTACATCGAATCCATCAAATCATATTTGTATCTGTGAGGCCAGATACGATACAAATACCCGTTACGACGAGCCACGTTTACAAACCAAAGACAACATTAATGGGTACCAATTTACTTGAGAGTGTGTTAATCATTTAGTACCCCCATTATCATCCATTGCCAAAAAATAAATAAAATTAAAATGAAAAGAAAGCATGCCCAAGAAAAAAGAATGAAAATGAAAAAACAAGCAAAGTCGGTTACTTTGGAGCACAATTTAAAAAATAAGCTTATATTCGGATTATCGATTATGGTCGTGACCACATTTTTCATATTAAAATGATAAAAAAAAAACATGATTGTTTGTATGATTTGGGTTAAAAATTATTGATTTTTTTTTGATAAAAATGTTATAACGTAAATACGGTCTTAAACAACGACTATTGTTTGCTATTTTTTAAAAATTTTCTTGATACTGTAGATGATGAATTTTTGTCAGTCCTAAAATAGTAAAAGATTATGTTTCTGATCCAGGTCTCAAAAGTATTAAATTTCATAATTCTTCAAAGAATTTTAAGGCAGGTGCTCATTTCTCTCTCTCTGTATGTAATTACATGAATGCATCACCCGGATGAACTCATCAGATTATATATAAACGATCAAATTTATTAGATGAATCAACATTCATCCTGTACAAAATTATTAGAATAGCACTGGTGCTTATTATAACATTCCCATATATTCTATGATATTTACATAACAAATATCAAGCTCCTAGATGCATTGCACACTAGTATATAGCGACTTGAGTCTTCACTAATGTTACATTCCCCAGATGGATTCCTATAATTCTCTATATCGATACTTAAACCCTAATTGGTTAATATTGATTTATCACAATGCATGACAAGTTGCGCACGAATGCACTAGGTCAAAGCATCACATCTTTGTATAAACACCCAATCGTTGTCGCGCCAAATGTAAAGATAAGGCTTCAATTGACCAATCCCTAACATTGGTCGAGCTTGAATTACACGTCTCCAATATTGGTTGTACTAAAATCCCAATATTGGTTAAAATACAATGAAACCCTAATATTGGTTAAAATACAATGAAACCATAATAATGGTCAGCACCCAGTTTATGATGTATCATCATGATCATCCTGGAAAATATTCCAACGGGTACAAAACGAGGAAAAATATTCTAAACAACATATGTTCTCATACGTGTCTACTACAACATACTAAAAGGGCATCACATTCTGAGCAACAATCTAAGAGATATAGCCTAAACCTAGACGAACTACAAGCTGAAAACTGTCAGAATTTCAGCTAAAATTCCTGGAAGGTTTCTGTTTGCTCTGTTCGACGGACGAAACGAGCTCAAAACCCAAATCCTCCCGCTATAGAAGACAACAGTGATTTTCCAATTCCAAATTAAGGTTAAACATTGGTCCATCTATCACTTTTTGATTGGTCCTGCTACCAATAATAGTCTGAATTTCTATACTTTGTTACTCACAATAAGACGATATGAAATTATTTTACATATGTTAGTATTCACATGATCCTAACACTCACATAATCATAGCGCTCACACGAGACTAGCGCTCACACAAGACCGCCGCTCGCACGAGACTAGCGATCACATGACATTGTAATTCACACAACTTCAAAGGTCATACGAGTATCATTGCTACCCCAGCTGGCATGTATAAAAGTCATGTCGGCAGTTGATGGAATAGTGGTCGTACAACTTTCAAGTCCCACTTGCATGATGAAATTGGTTTTCACCACGATTTCTACTTCTCTACTCTTCCACTTCTCTGCAACTGTCACCACTTACGAGATCAATATATTAACTTCCACTGCTATAAATAGGTTCTTCAACCTATCGGTAAAATAAAAAAGCTTTATCACGTAACAACAATAAGGACGATCACAGAGCCATCATCTTAGAGATTCTTAGAAATCTTAGACTTCCGATTTTGTCTTTCACGGAAGTTCAACACATGTTACCATCACTGGCATCCAATTCCATTGATCTCAATACCTTCTCTGCTTCCCTCCCTACAGATCAACTCTTCTCATTCCTTTGCGACCAAAACGAAATTGGAACGGTCATTCCTTGATTTAGACTAATTTCGTACAGATTGATCTCTCGAATCTTAAACTTACTTCTACAGTACAAATGTTTGGTGTTTAAGCGGATATGGCTACAACTCAGAAGAATGTCATCACCTTCATCAAGACCCTTACGGAGAAATTATCACCAGCATACCAGAAATACTTCAGAAGCAACCGCTGACACCAACACTTCAAGGGGTCACACACAAGACGATGATAAAGTTTGTATTCTCCCTGATCGTCAACAACCCAACTTCGCCACTCGTGAAGATTTAGAACGGCCTCTACAAAGTAGCACAAAGAAGAATTCTTCTGTTGTTCATCAACATCAACCTTTTTATCCTTCTAAAATACAGAGGATCCCTTTTCCCAAGGGATATTCCTCCCCTTTATTCTCTCTGTATGGTGGAACTAGGAATGCTCGTGAATATATCTCACGCTTCTTGGAATCACTGGCGGAACATAAATATAATCATATACTCCGCCTCAGAGAATTTTTAAAATCTCTCGCTGGAAGAGCATACACATGGTACAATAACATTACCCCCAACAGTATTTCCAACTGGTGCGAGATGGTCAGCGCCTTCTACAGGAAATATTTCTTCGTATCTGAACAAGTCACATTATCAGATTTGGGAAGGATGTTTCAGCGAAACAATGAACATCTTAATGATTATATGAAGCGAATAAGAGTTCAGGCACTAGACTATCAGTACCCGAACGTGATTGAGCTGCAACTGGTGGAACTCTGTATTAATGACATGATACCTGCCTATCGTGCCCTACTGGAGAATCTACAGTTTCAAACATTCTCTGAGTTGCATGAAGCTGCCAAGCGATCAGCCACGACTGCACCTGCCTTGTTAAAAAGAACAAGACCTGTCAAGAACGAAGAGGCACGTGAGACTTATAGCAGTCGATTTTTAGCTCTTAAGCCATATAGTACTCAACCATCTGTAAGTATTATGACAGAAGGAGCACACTGTCAAGAGTTTCACCATGCTTGAAGAACCTTCCAAAATAAAAAGTTCAATCCCTGATGGAACACATATGTGATCTTCTCTACCTCTCAAAGACGCAACGCAAAGACGCCTTCATCGCTCTCAACCATGTTGTATCTGGCAGATGATTATCTTTTTCTGACAAGAATAAAGTATATCATATACTTGCTCAGAAGAATAAAGGAAGAAAAGAGTGTGACTGGGGACTGCTCATAACTACTCGTCTCGAAGATACAGAATTCAGCGAGATACTAATTGATAAAGGCACTGATGTCAACATCATCCCTGTTAAGATGTTGTGAGTTGTAAGAATCAAACGCAATGAAGTTATTCATGCGCCAGCAATAATCCGCGACCCTGAAGGAAAGTACATGAATGCTTATATCTACATCACTCTTGAAGTACATATAGGGTCTGCATATACCGCAACCAAATTTCACAAAATCAAGGAAGATCCAGGTTATGACATGATCTTGGGACGACCATGGATCTACAACAATAAGACTGTATTCTATCAGATTCCCTCACTAGCACACTCACTTTAAACATACGATTTTGTACCTTACATGGATGTTGCGGTAGATAATCATCTTCTTTACCTGGAAGAATTTCAAGACTTGATGGAAGCAAAGAAAAAGCCTTAAGATGATGCGACATCATACATCGAAAGTGACCATGCTCCAGTAAAACTCATGAGTTTTTTCCTTACCACTCAACGTCCCTCACACCTCTCATGCTTGGGGACTTGAATTTGATGGAAAACTCAACTCTGCTCTCACTAAGCGCTATGAATGGATAACTTTACCTCTACAATGTTTCTCCAAGTGGATGAATTCAACCCCTATTCAAGTTGACAGTCGTATTGGCACATTTTTATCACTCAGATGATGACCAATTATGACAAAGAATATCACGGATATTTCACTGTGACACTACGGGAATATCCACATGTACCACATAATCACTACAGGAAAGTGCCAGCATGCACACATGGGTGGAATGCTAATGCTGGCATAGGGATGAAGGAAAAACTGTGTTAACGACGCATATTCAAAACCAAGAAATTGAAGCATCATACCTTTCAAGTAGGAGATATGGTTATGAAAGCAGCGAAGCGCTACTCTGTGACAAGCTCTGGGAAAGACCGTTCAAAATTACCAATGCTACCATCAATATTGGCGGGTACTAAAAAATAATTGCTACATACAGCAAGTTGGTAGAGGCAGCAATACGGGAAAAATGGCTTAAAGCACTTAAGCTTAAGGTCTTTGACGTTTAAGGCATTTGAGCCAAAGGAATTTGACGTTCAAGGAGTTTGATGTTTGAAGTATTTAGAGATTTTCCAAATTTATTTGTAATTGTAATTCCTCCAAAACGCATGCAATACATTTGCATTCAGTAATCAAAATCTTAAGAAATCCCTATTGAGCCAAAAAGAAGATCATTGCGATCATACCAGCTAAACGCCTACTTGTTCAAGCTAAAAAAAAATCAAAATCAAACCAAATAAAGCCTTCCATATCTCAATAATCAAAAAAAGATAAAAAATCTTTTGTCTTCCAAAACATATAAAGGTTCTGAATAATTAAAAAAAATTACTAAGTAAAAATTAGCTAAGAATGGCTTCCACCCGTCGTTGAAAGATTTCTTCATATCATCAAGAGTGTTCCTCTCCAACTCCAAGTCGTGAGACAATCTTGCGACTTTTGCCTCTGCTTGCATTATAGAGTCACTAGAAGGAGCCACATCTGATACTCGTAACTCTCTAATAATATCAATTTTTCGACAAAATGACTCTCGGAGATTTCCAAGTGAAGTTCCCAATCAACCATATCCTCATATGAAATGGTAGCCATGGCTTCACATATTCGAGGGGAACACTGAATCCACCAACCAGCATGTCAGATAAGAGAGGCTCACTGAACGGAGGATTGAAAGGGAGACCAACACTAGGATATTCAGTCATCACTGCATCTTCTTCAATCACTGTAGCATCTCTTTCGGCTTCTGGAACTACACTGGCTTGGACTTCAACATCAACAATGATCTCGGTAACATTATCCTCACGACTCTGAAATTTATGGATGGTATCATCATGAGCTTGATGTTCCAAACATGAAATCCAAGCACCAACAAGGAAATTCAGAGTAAAAGTGAATCAATGACATAAAGATTCATTATCAAGCATTCAAGACACAAGTAAATGGTCCAAATACCTAAAAAGGCATTTTTTGCATTATTCCAGTCAGGTGCAATTCTGCACTGCCATGTACAAAGTCATGAGCTGGGAGCAATTGGTGATGAATCTAGGGATGAGTTGTATACCAAACTCTTCGTATATATGTCCTATACAACATACTAAAAATGACATCACGGATAAACGAGCTAAGAGATATGATCGAAACATTGAACTAAGTCGTATCTGAAAAATTCCTGAATTCTTCCTAACTTTTTGTTGTTTCGTCTTTTTGAAGTCCTGAACGAACTCAAAACTAAAATAATTCCACGCTAGAAGATAGATGGACTTATGGGAATCAAAACTTTTGAGTGGATCATCGAAAACAAACACCGTATGTAGATTCTACGGCGTTTTCAATAAAGACCATATCTGAATTTTTTCTGACGACGAACCATAACGAAATTCTTCATTCATTCGCATAAATTTACATTTATTCCAACATTAAGGGATAATTTTATGCTATTATTAAGATAATATAAGATGAAGACTTACTTGGGTTCTTCTCGAACCGTTTGGGGAGTTAGAATTGCCATTATTACGATTGGGGTCATCATCCTCTTTATTCAACTCGGAACCATGTTCACTCTCATCCTTGTCTTCTGAAGATATTTAGGGACTGTCACTGCCTTGTTTATTTCATTGGAGTTTCTTCCTAGAAACAACAACAACAATAGATATTCATACTTCGTTCTAGATTATTATAAACTAGCCAGACGGGGGCTTCAACCATGCAAATTTGGTCCTTTTACCATGCAACCACTACCTAGTCATGCCTTACTATCCCATGCTCTCCAGACAATGCTCTTTTAACCTTGCTAGTTCTACTTTACCGGTCATTTCTCCTTGGACGATCACTCGACATTAATATAACCTCAAGTTGATTACAAAGCCTCTAGTAATATCTAACAACTAAGCCTTTTTATTTTATGTTCATCTAAAATCGTAAAAGAATATGTTTCTGACCCAGGTATCAGAAAACATATTGAACTTTAGTATACTTTCATTCTGCAAAAAATCTTAGGAATGCGCTAAGCCATGATAGATTTCCATCCGTATCTCTCTCTTTATATATAATACCTATATTGAATCTACATTGATTGGACATCTCCTAGATGGATTGAGCACTAGTATAAAACAACATTGTCCTCAGAATACCACTGGTGATGGTTGCAGTTCCCCGCCAGATGTTCTTTGACTATACAAAATATACATCCAGAGTATATTCTTGTCCCTGAATGGATACCCAATTCCTAGATGGATTTCCCACTAATATAGAGTGACTTAGTCCTCAAAATGACATGGTTGCTTGATGCGACTCCTCCTAGATATTCTCCAACTTTACAAAATATTCCGAACATACTCTTGTGTTATTCTCTTCCTTGACCTTGATATTGAATAAAAAATCTCTTAGATGGATTGCCCGCTAGTATAGAGCAACTCTAACTTATTCTAGGTGCAATAATTCTGCAGCTGAATCCCTTGAACTCGTATACACATCAATATTAAAACTCATCTTGAGTAATATTGATTCATTACTGTATTCACAATATCCATATAGATCTTCATTACTTAGAAGTCTATTTATCAATAATGCAATAATGCAATAATAAAATCGTCCATGATCACTCTCAGCTGAGTTACAGGTAATTACTGTTGTTCTATATTCATAAGGCTCCCATGAGCAATATTGAACTTGTCTCAAATCGTAAAACTTCCACGACTTAATACCTTGAACTCATTCTGTATATACATCAATGCTCAGACAATAATCATCTTTGTGTTCTGACGGCATTACTGCCTCAACACTCATCTTAATGTTTTGTGGAACCACTGCCTCAACACTCATCTTAGTGTTCAGACGACATCACTGCCTCAACACTCATCTTAGTGTTCTAACGATAACATTGCCTCAACACTCTCCACAACCAACTAATTAATGTTCCAAATACCTTCCATTTTTTGTTACGGTAGAAGAAGAATGCTCCAAGTACCTTAGAATACAATAACAGAATAAACAAAACTTGCTCAAATAAGACGTCCATCTAGTTCTACGATACTGTCACCACTTGAGAGGCAAAGCTAAGCAGTTTTCCTTCTATTATTAGACTGTCATCATCTAGTGCTTAGCACACAACATTACCCCACTACAAGAAAAACGGGTTTAAGCGTCTAAAATCTTAGCAAGAGCTCGGAAATTTAGTCGCTTAAAGAGTTTAAGCGTCTAAAATTGCAACTGCCAAAATTTTTGGCGGCAATAAACATGTGTCCACTATTATTTAGCAACGAAAAA